>JAMZDL010000093.1:0-116537 GCA_027579765.1 Candolleomyces efflorescens
TCAGACACTCGGGAGGGCTAACTTGTCATACGATTCGTCGTTCGTGCGCTACGCTCCACTGTAACTAATCTACGCATGCCCCAATAACTTCTCTTGACCCATGACATCGAGACGAAGTCATTCGAACTCCGCTCGAATCATTAGCAGTGGAAACCGGCCGTTTCCGATTGGGACCATACACCATTCTTCCTTCCTTCCTCAAATTGATCGAGCATCGTCTCTCTCACAAAAGTCAACAATCATGGACGACGCTAATCTGGCAATCCTCTCGTAGTAAGCTCGCGAGGCGACTCTCTCACCAATCAGCTAACGTTGCACTTGATCAGTTTGCCGATACCTCTGATCAGAAAGGTTGTATCATGTATCGTGGTATTGAAGGGCAACCCAGCAGGTACAATCGTCGAAACTCGCTGACAACTGAGAATGCTATGTTTATCTACAATCTTAGCCCAAAACGACCTCATTGGTGGCCTCTGCCATCTTCGATTCACGAGGACCACGAGCGAAATGGCTTGCATCGATGAGGCGGTAGTCGCCCGGGCCAAAGCTGTAGAACTCACCCCTCCTAGACATCCTTACCTTCCCATTCGTCTCGTCAACCTCACGCGTTCGCTTCACGAGCGTTTTCAATATACGGCAGGGCTCCAGGACGCCGATAGGGCGATTTTGTCGATGAGACGAGCGGTCGAAGCCACAGCCCCTGGGGATCCCAGCCTGGTGTTCCGTCTCTCAATGCTTGGCAATTCATTTTATCATCGGTTTCAGAGCAAGGGCACATTGTCCGATTTGAACCAATCCATCTCTGTTTATCGACAAGCATTGAGCCTCCCCCCGTCAGATGACACACAGATGCGAGCTGTCGTACTCAACGACTTGGCCAACTCTCTGTATAGGCGGTTCCAGGCAACCAGTCGTCGAGAGGACATTAAGGACGCAATTTCGTTCTATCGACGTGCCATCTCTATCTACACCCAGCTCAACATCGAGGCGCATGGGTTCTTGAACGGTCTAGTAGCCGCTCTGCATGCTCAATTCGAGTGTAGCGGGGATATATCAGACCTCGAAGAATGCGTTGCAACACTCCAAAAGGTCATCTCGACCTCTCCTAAAGACCATCCGCAGCTGGCCGCGTGGTACGGCAACCTTGGGAACGTGCTTCAAACTCGGTCCATCGTCAAAAATTCCATTGTCGACATCAACCAAGCCGTCTCCTCATTTGAGAAAGCGATTGAGCTCACTCCGGAAGATCATGCCGGTACGTCAGTGTCATTGCACAACTTGAGCAACGCTCTGGCAGTCCGATTTGAACGCACAGGTGTCGTTGAAGATCTTACACGGTCAATCTCAGCGAAACGGAAGGCCATTGAACGAACACTCCCAGGACATTCCATCTACCCTGCCTTGCTGTACAACCTAGGAACCTCCCTCCACCGTCATTACGATGCTACCGGCCTCAAGGACAGCATTGATGAAGCTATCCGTGTGCAAAGACGCGCTATACAAATGAGTCCGACTGGACACGTTGAACTTGCGAGTCGATATAGTGGCCTTGGAATATCATATATTAGCCGGTTCAACCGTACGACACGGCCAGACGATCTCAAGAATGCAATATCGGCGCACCAGAAGGCGTTGGAGTTGACGCCTGTAGGACACACTCATTTGCCGGCCGTATGGTCCGCCCTAGGAAATGCGTATCGAGAACGATTCAATCATGAAGGCGATCTGAAGGACGTCGAATTCGCCATTTCGCTCCAGCGCAAGGCCGTGAAAGCTACTCCAGTTGGGCACAAAGACTTGCCAGACACTCTAGGTGGACTTGGCGAATCGGTTTGGAGTCGGTTTGGACGTAAAGGGGTGATGGAGGATATCGAAGAATCCATTCGTCTCCTCCAAAAAGCAACGGGTCTGGCACCAGAAGGGCACGTGGACCTTCCACGATACCTCACGGTGTTGGGTGTTGCACACCAGGCTCGATATCAACGTATGCAGGATTTGACGGATATCGAGGAAGCCATCTCCGTTTTCCAAAGGGCAGTCAAGATCACGAGTCATAAGAGCGCAGACCTTCCACGTCGATATGATAACTTGGGAATCGCCTTTCAAAATCGATTTACCAGATCCAGAGAATTTCCGATGTCGAAGAAGCGATTACTGCTCAGAAAAAGGCTATAGAGCTGATCCCTGTTGGAGAGGAGATCCATCTTCCCAATCCTTTCAGCAACCTTGGAAACTCGTACCATTCCCGGTACGAGGTTTCTCGTAGCCTTGAAGATCTTGAGCTATCGATCAAGTTCAAGGAGAAGGCGATTTCACTCACACCCGATGAACACAGAAGTGTGCCGAAGTTGCTGAACAACCTTGGTAACTCGCTTCTCATACGATTCGAAGAAAAAGGAAACTTTGAAGATATCGACAAGGCTATATCCTTGAAGGAAAAGGCTCGAGGGCGCTTGCCTGCCGGACACGTTGACACTCTGTACTATGTTGTCAACCTGGGAAGTGCATGGCAAGTGAAGTTTGAGCGTACGGCCGACCCAGCTGATATCGATAAAGCGATCGGGGTGCTTCAAGAAGCGATAGAGTTGTGCCCTCATGTCCATGCCAGTTTGCCAGTCCTCAACTACAAACTTGGCAATGCATTCAACTCTCGATTCAAGTTGACCAAGGACGAGAGTGACTTGAAGCAAGCAATCGCTAATCACCGTCTTGCGGCCATTTCGCCTTATGGTCCTCCACTGATACGGTTCCACGCAGCTGAGGCATGGGCCATCTTATCCCACCCCGTAGATCCTCCAAAGTCGCTGGAAGCTTTTGATGTCGCTATTCAGCTTCTTTCTCTAGTCGCAGGTCTCGAGCAGACGGTACAGAGGAGACATAACCGGTTGGTGAAGACGGGTGTATCGGATTTCACTCTTTTGGCAGCCGCTACAGCACTTTCCTTGGGAAGGTGTGATAAGGCGCTCGAGTGGTTGGAACGAGGGAGGTGTCTTGTATGGAACCAAATTAACAGTCTTCGCTCACCGGTGGATGAACTCAGGAGACACGATGAAGAGCTTGCCCAGCGGATCGTACGTGTGTCCAAGCAATTGGAGACAGCCTCATCGCGGGATATGGATAGGTCGGACAAGGTTTGGCCGGTGGGGTCCGGTACAACGATCACGATGGAAGAAAAGATGACGTTGCAGGATGAATCAAAGGGCCATGTCAAGTCGGTGAAAGAGTGGGAGGAATTGTTGAAGACCGTTCGTGCTATTCCAGGGTTCGAGAGCTTCCTGAGGCCAACTTCGTGCACAGAGATGCTCCGCAACCTTCCCAAGGAGGGTAAAGTAGTTGTGATCAATGTGTACGAAGATTGGTGTGATGCTCTCGCTTTGTCTGCTGAGACGGAGGAGCCTGTGCATATCCGTCTGCCTCAGTTTCGGCAAAAGGAAGCAGAAAGACTGAGGGCCATACTCCGAGAGAGCCTGGTAGCGCACGGGTTGCTCATGCGTCATGAGATGCCCAAGCCCGAAAGCATCGACAAGGATCGCGGCATACGCCCTGCTAAGAAAGGGAAATGCGAGAACGTGCTCGCAGAGGTTTTGAGTTCTCTCTGGACTCGTGTGGTGAAGCCAATTCTTGACGCCTTGGAGTTCACTGTAGGTGATTCTCTTTCTTCGTCAAATTATCAGGATCTGACTCCTCCTGTTCCAGCCTTCGGAGTCACCGAGGAGGAGGATTTGGTGGTGTACGACTGGACCCCTGGTCTTCCTTCCGATTCACGCAGCCGGAATCTACACAAAAGATGGCAATCAAACGATCTTTGATTACGCGGTTCCATCGTACATACCCACCGTCAGCTCCCTCTCTCAACTCGCCGGGAGGAAGACATCACAGAATGAAGGGTTGTTAATGGTCTCCCAACCGAACGCACGAAACCTACCTCCGATCCCAGGAGTCAAAAAGGAGATGGCTCTTGTCCAGAAAATCCTCGAGGAACACGGGGTCAGGAAGTTGCTCATCGAATCGGCCGCAGCTACTAAGGACGCCACGGAAAAGCACATGAAAGATTTCTCATCCATCCACCTCGCGTGTCATGCATCTCAAAATGCCCTCCGTAGTTCTTTCCATTTGCACGATGGTCCTCTCGACCTTGGAACGATCATCCGAAACGACATGGACTCGGCTGACCTGGCGTATCTCTCCGCTTGCCAGACGAGTGTGGGTGACGAGAGACTGCCAGAAGAGGTGGTGCATCTCGCGGCGGGGATGATGGCTGCAGGATACAGAAGTGTGGTGGCTACCATGTGGTCGATTGGAGACAAATCGGCGCCAGAGGTTGCTGAGTCCTTTTATACACATCTGCTATCGAGGGAGGGAGACCAAGGGGGTCTCGGTGGAGAGCGTGCTGCAGTTGCGTTGTATGAAGCGGTGAAAGAGTTGAGGATGAAGTCTGACTTGTCTGAGGATTCGCTGCTCAAATGGGTACCGTATGTTCACTTTGGTATATAGAAAGCTCTGTGGTGATCGATCTAATCGGCGTATTGTGGGTGAAAGTGTATCGATCCTCGTTTATCTCTGTGGCCCCCACGGTATGCCCGACGGTAGAGTCGTGGTTTGGGTAGTTTCGGCTCGAATTTCTAGCATGTTTAGTACAGCTTCAGGATATCACAAGGGGCGCCTCGCTTCGCTTCGGCTTTCCGAGATCCTCTTGTGAGTACTGATGTTGTGAACTGGATATGATTCCAGTCGGTATCGTAAGATTAACATTTGATACACCTTCAATGAGAGACAGACACTTCCCTTCGCTCCGAGTTGGCACAGATGCGACGCTGCGGAAGATCCTATTACAGAGTCAAACCAATTGCGACTGGCACCTCAATCAATTCACATTCGCTGACTTGACTGTGAAAAGACGGCGGCTCAGGTGCTGGTAATGTACCACCTCTCAGGGGAGAATCCGAAAAATGGTGCACTCGCCCTATTTTACCCCTCGCTTTGTTCGGTACTCATTCTTCATTTCGAGTATTGCTCGCCGTCGCTACAATGGTCCATTTGCTTGTACACCGTGATTACCGAGTGACTGAGCGATATGATCTATTATCGCAGCGTCGCCAGCATGCTGGACAAACATAATTATGAAAAACAGGAGCTTGTCTCTCTGGATAACTTCCTTGGCCCAGTTCAAACCTTCTGAAGTCTTCGTCCCTGTTCTGGATAGATTTCGTTCTCCTATGACCACCTCGTCGCTACTACATTCAGTATTGCCATTGCCTCGTTCTCCCCCGTTTACTGACCGAGTAGATCTAGACCCCCTCTTTCCCGCCTCACATCTCTGGAGTATCATCGTCTCAAACACACCTTATTTCACATCTCTCTTTTCCCCTCATCGCGAAGTCATCCTTGTACAGGTCATGCGAGTACATAGTCAAATCTATGAGCCAATACAGCAAAACCGCCGTGATATTGAGCAGGTGTTGGGGCCGACTGATGGCCTTGAAGCGCTTAGACTTGGACGCTGTGAGTCATGGTAATATCGCAGGTTCATTGCCAAGGACCAATGTGGTCCATGCAGTCGGACTTAAGAGCGGATGATGGACTTTACGCTAGAAGCCCGAGGGCGCAAGGCAAAGCAACGAAAAGTTGAAACTGAGATTTTGAATCCAAATTGTCGACCTGACAGTTCAAACTTGAAGGGCATTTACAGAGAGTATGAAGGAATGAGAAAGCCAGAAAAAAGTTGGGAGACAGCAAGGAGCAGAGAGAAAAAACACAATACAAACACATGTAAACACAACTTCGACACATCTTTATATATATGAGTTATTTATTAAATCTCTTGAGATTCCCTAGACCAGCTGGGACCGCCATATGATACACGATACACCCTCGGAGAATGAGATGGATAGAAAAACAAATCGATATACGGTCACTGTCCAACAATGCCAAAGATAGGATTCAGATTGTCCCCAGTCAGTGCCAATAATTCAAACTCGGTGAATATTCGTCACGAAGAAATCAAGTCAAATCAATGAAATCAATCTGCACGCCAGGTTTCCTTGCAGTGGAAGTTGAAGCCGAAGTCGTACTAGTCCCAGCCCTGCGACTACTTGTCGTGATCGTGGTCTTCACCGTCCTAGTAGCAGTGGTCGACTTCTTCTTAGTGGCCGCACCGAAAACTCGAGCGGGCAATTCTTCATCGTCATCCTCTTCCTCCTCCTCCTCGTCAGAGTCGCTAGATATCTCGTAGATAGGTAAAGTCGCCAAATCGACAGATTTCTTGATAACCTGCGGGAAAACGTTGGTCGTGTTCTTCGACTTTGAGGGTGGTTTTGCCGATGGTGCCTTGGTAGCCCCACTTGAACTCGAGCTACCACTCACGCTCCTCCCGGTCGCCCTCGCCTTGACTGGGACGCCGACACCAATACCAGCACCAATAACATCGTTGTAGCCACCCAATCGACGGCGATCAGGAGTAGGAGACGCGCACCTGGACGCCTTCGAGCTGGGCGTAGCTGGAGAAACGTGCGAATTCGATTTTCGGGGAGACTTCCTGTACCTCGTCAGTGCTGAATCGGAACCTCCAGAATCCGAGGACTCTGATGGTGAATAGTTATTGATTTTCCGAGAGCGGCCTCCTTTAGATGGGGAGGTTGATGTAGATGCAGAGGCCGAATTTGAATTAGAAGTAGATGCCGAAGCGGGGTTAGAGGTGGAAGTAGAGTTGGAGGTGGCGACCGTGTTGGTGTTCACTGTGAGCTTGCGAGCTTTGGAGGGGGAAGTGAAGAGGGTTCGATAGTCCAAAACCTCGTCGTCGTCCTCATCGTCCTCATCTTTGTCGTCGAAGAAGGCAAGGACTGGGAAGGGTGCCGGTTTGGTTTTGGATTTTGCAGCAGTAGTGGTCAAGTTTGTCGTAGCAGTCGTTGCAACGGTAACGGAGGCCGAAGCCTTTGGACGTTTGGGGTTGACGAGTGAAGACACGGCGGTGCTCTTAGTGGAGGTCGACGAGGAGGTGAATTTGGGGATCGAGACCTGGGGCTGGGACGTTGGCATGATGCTAGTAGAAAGGGCAGCCGGAGCTGGCTTCTTTTTCTTTGTCAAATCTTTCACACCTTCTCGACGACGTGGGGAGGCCGACATATCGTCAAGTCCGCCGGCGAAGCTGAAGACGTCGGTGGCCTGGGAGACTGTAATCTTTGACAAGAGGTTCGTTTCTTGTCGGGCAGAAGAGAACAAGCGAGACGGTGAAGGGAGCTCGCCTTCACTCTCTTCGTCGGAGGATAGGATTTCGAGAGCCTTCGTCTTCCCCTTGGCCTTGCTCGTCGCTGTTGTCGCCGCCTTACCTCTTCCCCTAGGAGCCGCAGAAGTACTATCCGCATCATCGAGATCCCTCGCAGGAGCGGCCCGTGCTCGACTAGGTTTAGCTTTGGCAGGGGAGACAGGTGAGCCGTCGTCGTCGTCTTCCACCACCTTCTTCTTCCTTCCCCTCCCCTGACCCTTCCCAGCCTTCTTAGCTGCCTTCCTAGCAACCTCCTCATCAAACTTGTCCACCAGATTCGGTTCCACAAGCTTGACCATACACGCAGGCATCCACAGCCTCATGTGGTCCTCTGGGTTGCTCGAAGCTTGATCTTTCTCCTCGCCCCCTTCATCCTCAGATTCCCATTCTTGAGTAGGTTTAGGGCGTGTGCCTTGGATACCATGCTCCGCGAGTCGGACGAGCTGGCCAGGGGCCACTTCCAGGCGGTACTCGAGGAGACCGTCGGTTGACACGTGGGTTCGCGTAGAATGGATTTTTATAATCAGTCTTTCGTCGTCATCGTCGTCCACGGAAGACCGTTGTGGTGAGGTAATGTTCATCGTCGAGAAATACTGCGCGATCATCTTTGAAGGAGTTCCGCAGGGTTCCAAATTCCCTCTTCCCGACCGGCTAGGGGTCTTTGGGAGTCGTTGGCCTCCAGATCTCTTGCTTTGGTCGAGGTCGAGGACAGCCCTTCGGAGAATACGCTGAACTGCGGAGTGCCAAATAACGGTTCTAAACCTTTTGATGATGGACTCTCTATACCCCCACTCAAAAAAGCGTTCACAGATAGCAGCGAGCTTCGAGATGTCGGGTTCCTTATTCCACCGAATGTCCCCAGGAGAGTAGGGTTTACCCATGGACTCGGAGATGATGGGGTTCACATATGAGAGCAAGATATCGATATTTGGGAACGCGTTCGTGAGTGACTTGGCTAGAGCAGGGGATTTCCGACCGAGGAGTCCACGGGAGTTGGTGCTGATTTCGTGTCGTACTTCGTGTCGCCAGTTATCCAAGAATACGGGGAGTCGTTCACGAGGGAGAGTCGTTGCGGCTTTGTATAGAGTATCCCCAAAACCGCACTTCGCGAGAGCGACGGCCTTTTGCATGCCGCAGCCCTGCAGACCCCCTTGTTCATAGTCACCACCGGAGAGGAGGCCGATGAGGATGAACCCGCCGCGCGTGAGCCCGATGTCTGGGTGCGACTCGATGTCTTCTAATTTGTACACCCAGCTGTGGTTCTTGTCGTCTTTTCCGGCAGCGTTCAGAGCGGGATGGCGGTTGTTTGCGGAGAGCGAATTGCTTGGGCTAGTGATAACATTAACAACAGCAGTTGAATGAATTAGGGGTACGGTCGGGTCAGGAAGGGACAATGGGGACGCACTTGCGAATGACGGTGGTAGCTCCGAACAAGAAGTTGTCAACGTCGTCTGAAAGGACGCCGTCTATGACCCCTATGCGATTCAAATATGCCAGCTCAGCTTCGGCTTCACCAGGAGCCTGCCATGGGGGGTTTTAAAGATAAGAATTCAGTGAAGTAGAACGGCCACGTACGGTGCGATGCTCAAACCCAAACGCCTCAATTATCTGCCTCATTGAAGGCACCAGAACACTTTGTGCCGTGTTGATCCTCTTCCCCCTCTTGAAGTCGGGTCTCTTGGGTCCGTCGAATACGAATAGCGGTAGGAAAGGTGCCCTCATTAAAGTGGCACATCGGAAGAATAGGGTTCGGAGGTGTGGGTTCTCGCCTTCCTTTCCATATTCCATATGAAAGAGCCATATACTGGCATCTATTCCAATCCTGAATCCTCTAACACCTTGAGGGTTTGCTTCAAATCCGTCATTCACCGCGATGTCGGTCAGCGAACGTGCCTTGGAGGCGGGTCGGAGGACCTGTCGATGGACTTAGCATCCTGTATACCTTGAGATTGGGGACTTACGCTCCAGAGTCCTGCTACTCCCATTTCGCCTATGAACAAAGAATCAGAGAAGGGAGAAGGTGGTCAAAGCTGGGTGTGTTTCCAGTTCGAATTTGAACGCGCGATCACGTGGAGGGCGCGTGGCGTAATTGATCGCGTCTCGACGCGTCGTGAGTCAATTGTTCGCGCCATCTCACGGTTGGCCGTGGAATCTCTTGTTTTTGCTGCAATGATGAGTCAAGAGAAGCTGTTCTGTCTACATGAAATGTCAGAAGTCGCGTCTTGTCAAACTCTGGGTCCAACCGAAATGGTAGGTTCGGTCTGAAACCTAACGATCTCGATGACACCCGTGCGGCGGACAGGTCCCCCTTTCGTTATGACCTCCAGCCAAACATGACTCGCTCATCTACGCACACGCTGTCAAACTCCCCCGCTCTACGCAATAACGCGTTTCTCCAAGAGCTCGGTGCTGTCTTCGAACCGGAGAATCTCTTCCAGAAGATGGGACTCATCGTGGAAGCACGCTCGAAGAACTGGTATCTGTACGAGGACACGGGGTACAGCGAGGAAGAATATAGCGGCACCAATCACACAGCAACTCCTATTGCCGGTACACGGCTCGAATCCGAACTTGGATCGTTGCAGTCCATTTCTTCCATCGACACCCTTCGATCCCTCCCTGCATCTCCTGTTTTGGCTTTCAGTCCTCTCGTATCTGGTCTCGAAACATCGCATCATCAGGACAAACCGTCGACTATCTTCTCAAAGACAAGAACCTCGCTTCAGGATCCTTTTACTATCGGGCTTCTGACGACCATGGGGCACTTCCTGCTGTCAACGTCGGCCATCTGCGCCGCTGAGGCCTTTAGAGAGAATAAAGTCTGTTACGCGTTGGCTGTGCTATCTTACCTCGCTCTGGACGATATCTCTAGGGGGCTCTGATGAATGGTGTGTTGCTCGTTCTTCGGTCTAGACATTTGACTTTGGATCTCACCTCCCTCCGTATTTCTCACGCAGTAGTGGCTCAACATGGTATACATGGGCGATCTAAGGACGGAAAAGAGTAGACAAGGACCCTTTCAGCGGGATAGATGATGTATTAATCAAAATGATTGGCATATCTATTGAATTCGTCCTTTTGTACTCTATATATTCAATAATTTAAGAGAAGATGGGCAGCATGTGTCGTGAATGTTGGGGAACAAAGCTCGAGACCAGATCGATTCATAGGCTCACCGCACCTGCCACACTCCGGCCAACACGCCACTCATCTCTCACAGCTCCACATTCACAGAGTATTTGATCCCTCACGAGCTCAACCAGGATAGAGAAACCCTGCGTCTGCGACCACGGCACCTGCGTCTGCATCATCACCCTTGAACCAGCAGGCCGCTGTTCGGACTCGGAGGAGCTCAGCAGCAGTAAGTGTGGTGCTCGTTTCTCCGTGGCCGAACATTCCATAGGCACACGGTCCTCGAGCCATTCGTCGAGGGGGATGGGAATGACTGCGTTCTCTGGTCCCCAACCACTAAGAACCCACGACAAGACCTTGTTCTCAAGGTCGTCGTCGATGTGGAAGGGATTCTCATTGGGCATGCGTTTTGCCAAGAATCGTCGAAATTCTAAGAAGACGGAGTGGATGTGGAGAACCCTGGTAGAGAGCTTGTAGTGAACGTTTTGAACGTGTCGTACTAGGTTGAAAACGAAGTATGAGTGAAGAGTTCGCGTAATGAGTGAGTAGGGATGATAGTAGGGGGAGAGATCGAGACACACGGGAGTAGTTGTAGCGCATCGTCGGACATTCCTGCTTGTGCCTTTGCTTCCAATCTTTTTTTTGGCAACCGGGTGTGCAGTAGACGACTGAGTGGCACCCAGAGCACGTTTTCGGAGTCGTCGGATGTTCAGGAATGTCTGAAGGGGAAGAAAGGCGAGTATGAGGGCACTAAATGCACGCTGGTTAGTGAAGGATTGCAAGAATGAGCCTTTCGACCGACGACCGACCTGGTAAAGATGGAACTTTTTGATATCTGCGCCTTGCAGGAACTCTGAGCGTTCAGCTAGATCACGCATAAGCTCTCAGGCCTGTCCAGTCAGTCGAGATCTGTTGAGTGTTCGCCAAAACATCGAGAACATCTCTCTTGGTACTTCGTATAGCGGCGAATAAAGCAAGTAAAAATTTGGGATAGAAAGAATAGGCTCGCCATTTTTGGACAAGCCACCTGCCCAGCAGCTCACAGGTGTCGCGACTCCAAGCGATGCGAATAAGGGTCTCAAGCAATGCTGGAACCAGACCGAATTCAATGAGCTTGGTCAGTCCAATGATAGGATTTGCGCCTTCAAGAGTCGCGAGTTGGTGGAGGTAAACGTAGTGCTGGAGCGAGCTTTTCAGCGAGACATTTCGGTCGATGGCTGCGACAACCAATGCACCACACGACAGGAAATTTGGCTGTGAGCGATGGTGCGTTGACTGGATTTTCCGATGTGATGTTACGCGACGGATGACTTGGAAGGAATGCCTGAGAAAACATTGGATCGAACTGGCGGTATATCCCATTTGACCTTGGCGTGCCACCACCTGAGGCATCACCTGGACTCGCCCGATGGTAGCGTCACAGAAGTTGCGGAGTGAAGATTGGGAAGAGAGTATTGATCTGATGACCCTTTCTCTATTTGCGCCCGCCTCTGTGGTCAACTCGAACCAGAAGGAGACAATAGGGCAGCCACCACTGTCAGATAGAAATGGAAAGAAGGGGTTGATTCTGGCATCCATACTCCAGAAAGACCACAAGTTGAGCAGGAGATCCATTGCGACAGAGGATCCCAAGAAGGCGGTCTGGAAACGAGGGTCCCAGATAATGAGATGAAAGAGGACACACAGACTGTCGATGACCGAGCGCCTTTGATTCTCGAACGGTTCTATGCGTGGGGACACTTGAAAGTAAGCACGACACCACAGAACCAAATCCTCGAACTGGTCGAAGATCTTCAGGAAAGTTAGATTCCGTGATTGTTGGGTCCTGCCACAACTATTGAGTACGGCTTCCAAAACAGAGAAGGAATTGAGTCCTCGACGATGAACGACAAGAAGGTCATCCATATGCATCAGGGACATGGATAGAATTCGATCTGCGCGAAGATGGGTAAGCGCCGCATCTAAAACTGAGAGAAGGTAGTTGTCGGTTGTAAGATTCTTTGAGATGTATTCCAGTTGGTCAATGCTCCCATCCCTAGCCTCCTGGATCACCTTTTTCAAATAAAGCCTTGAATGCACCCCGAGACTAGTAATCAAGACTGGGCGCACATTTCCAGAGATTCTGCCCATCGTTAGGTTTCGCTTGAGGGGAGCTTTGGAGCCAAGGAGGATGAAGTTTCGACTGACCAAATGACTTCAACATGGCAGCCTTTTAAAGTGCCTGATTCACGCCGAACAAAGCACGAACAAGGTCGAACAAGGAAGTGATTTGGTATGAAAGAGACCAGCCAACAGCACTTCTGGTAGACAAAGGAAGTGGGAATAAGGGAGCGGGAGATGCCGGCCGGCGTGTTTGCAACCGGCATTTCCTTGTCTTGCACTTGCACTTTGCGCCAGTCCCTACCAACCTAGATACTCCTTGCCACCAGGATCGAGCGGATAGAGATATATCGACGTCTCATTTCTTTACGCAGTCCCTCATATTCGACCCCAGAGCGACTTACAACAAAGTAAAGGTGTGAAAGGAATTGTCGTCGATTTGCTAGAGCTGATGAATTTACGAGTCATACACTCATACGACTCGGCAGACAATTCTTTCTTTCCATCGCCTCACAACTTACTGAGTGTAAAATTGCCCCCAAAGGTTGCTCTTTGATGTCCAGTGGTCCTAGAGCTTCGGAAGAGAAGCATTTCGTTGGAATTGCCTCATTTATGGAGCTAGGGAATCGGGATGAAACATATGAGTAGGGCTCCACGTTTCGTGCGTTGACGCTCTCTTTCATTCTCTCACTTGCCTACCATGTCAAACGCTATCGCAAAATCCCATTTTTCTATCAACGATAATGATCACCTCGAAGCTGCCGAATCATCGTCTGGCAGCAGTTCTTCAGATTATCTTCCAAGCGACCAAGCGCCCGACCACCTTCCCAATCACGGACACAAGCATCGCCGGCCACCGCTCACCCCGCCTCCAATTTCAAACGAAGGCGGACAAATTAGCCATGGGTTGAAGGAAGGAGGCGAGCCAATTGTTCTGGAATCATTGGGGGAAGTGGAAGCTCATGACTACATCACGAGTCCGGTCAAACGCCGGGCAGTCGAACGTCGAAAGCATCGGCACCAGGTCTCACCGAATGCTCGCCCCTCAGACGACGGGGAAAGCTTTCTTCCAACTGGCTGGGCAACTTCCACAGGACCAAGGTCCAGCCCTACCGATTTTCAAATGGAAGAACCTCAGGAAACGGGAAGGATCCTAGCGCCTCCTCCGATCGCGCTCCCTACTACGGTCCCCCGAATCGTTACTCAGGCGCCAAGCCCTGGGCCACCCTTCATAGGTTCCTTGACATTGTCCCGGCAGTCGTCACTCAGCAGCTCAGTCTCGTCACTCTCCCCTGCGCCTGAGCTTGCCTCCCATCTTTCGTTTATCAGTGCGAAAGTCTCTCGATTTTCTCCGAGCTCGATTCCTGACCACCTCGGTCATGACGCCGAGGCCGAGGGTGTCAGGGAGAGGGCGCAGGACAACGCCGAGCAAGGTCTTGCCAATCTCGCCGGTCACAAGCCCAGTGGTCCTGCGACAGCTCGGCATTTCAACTACGACACCGAATCGACTTTATCCCTCGACTCTTCCTCGGATGGTTCTGATGGGGGTCATGGTGGAACCGAGAGAGATTCCTTGCTAGACGACGATGTGTCTGACTTCCGTCGGCTGTCAAGGTCTCTATCGGTCTCCATATCCACTGCATCTCCTGGGATGAGTACCACTGCCACCATGCCAGCGACGGCGAAGGAGCGCGGTGCGGCGAAGTACAAGCATGGGCATGCGCTCCAGCGTATGCCTGGACAAGTGAAGGGGTTTGGCCAGGTCCCTCATTATCACCATCAAGTCCATCCTGACCGCCTCGGTTCCACGACACCTTCGAGCACAGGTCAAGGTTCTGGCACAGGTACGCCTTTGGATCCAGGTGGCGTGGAGCTTGAGGGAGACTGTGGCCTTGGTGCTCGGCTAGTTCGAGGGGTAGGTAGGAGTTGCAGTTCCAGTCAGCATGCTACACATGCGGGATGCGCACACGACCTTGGCAGTTTGGCGTTCGTCAATCTCAACTTGAGCGAAACCGGGAGAGATCCGAGGGTTTTGGTGAGGTCGAAGCAGATCGTTGTGGGCGGGAATGATATTGAACAGTACGCGAGGGTTATTGAAGAGTTGATGGAGAAGGAACCGATGTTGTTCGAGGATACTGACGATGAATATCATCGAAAGTTGGTAAGTCTCTGGTTCCAATGGCCTCTGCGGTTCTCTCTTTGTCTCTTGACCCTCTTTACTTCGTTCGTATTGACCCATTCGCTCATTCTGGGCTGCACACTTTGCTTTAATCTCTGGAACAGATAATGTACCCTCGGGACAAGCCCAAGTGGATGATCAAACGGCTCCCGCTTTCGTCTTCGGAGCTTCTGGTCCTGCTTGAATTGAACCAGCTGGATGTTAGGGACCACGCTTGGAACCCTGCACCAAATATCGTCTGCGCTGTCGACCGAGCGCGTCCTGCGTTCCTGAGGAGTCCAGATTCAGGATTCGAGCTCGGTGAGGGGGGAGATAAGGAGGACGAAGGGAGGTTGGGAAGCGATGATGACGATGTTTTCTTGTTCTTCGAGCCTTTGGAAGAACATGAACGGAATGAGGATTTGAACACTGTTGAGGATTACCTCGGTGTATTCCATGATTTGCTAAAGGTGCGTATGATCACTCCTTCTTCGTGACCACCTACTTCATTGACGCATCCTCCACCCCGTTCGGTCCAATCAACCATGTAGGGTCTCACGTTCCTGCACGAACACAACATTGCAGGTTTCCGGTGCAGCATCCCTCGATCGTTTATGCATCGTCCCCGAGGGACCGGGGTTCCACTTGTGGACCCATATCCTTCCTACCGTACCAAGGAACAACGCCGCAATGACCCAGTCCGGTACAAGTATGTTGATTTCGCGGAAGCTCGGCGAGTCGTTGAGGTTCCAGCTCCGTCTCCTCTTGCTGGTGGTAAGCCTCAATCATCCACCCCAGCCCTTCAAATTTCACTAATTCTCGTCAACCCTCCGTGTAGACGAAGGAACGCGTTCTAGTAATCGCCGAAATAGCACCGTGGAGATTCTTCAAAACCCTTTGACCAATGCTCAGCTCGAGCAGGATGTCAAGGATCTTGGACTGCTCTTTCGCTTCCTTCTCTCTGAGCGGATCCCGCAGATCCGCGTCGAGCTCGATGAGTTTGTGGAGGGCATGGCGGAAGGAGTTTTTGCTAGTGCTGATGAGGCGAGGGGGGCGTACGAGGAGTTGGTAGATAGGTGGTATCAGGGAGGGGAAGCCCAAGACCGAGGTGGTTTGGGGCCCGGAAGCGGACTTGATCTCCCCGGGGAAGACGGTGGTCATGTCGGTGGGGATACGCTTGGAAGGTTGAAGGAGATTCTGAACAGTAGGGCTAGACCGCGACCCCGGGCCACATCGTCGACCGTGTCGCCGCTTGGGCGAGAAACTCCGGGTCCAAGTGCAGTTGGCGTAATTTTTAGGAGTGATGCACACGCCAGTGAGTTCAAGCTGGAGGTCGAATCTCGTCCATCGAACCGGAACGATACTAGTCGACTGAGTTCGACTGAGTTTGATCCCTCGATGGAAGATTCGGACAATGACCACCCCGCGTTTTATTACGATGCGAGCGCAGAAAGTTGTGGGGAGTCAAGTCATTCGAGCAAGCTTGGCTATGGTGGCGATGGCCTGTGCGGGGAGGGATATGACATCGATGAGGAGAGGTATGATTTCGATAAGGACGAGGAGAGAGGTAAGCCCGAAGGTGTGGGTACACGTACCCGTCGTTATGGACCTACAGATCACGAGGGGCGACAACTGGAAGGCAAGGATGAAAGAGAGAAGGGGCCTAGAGAGAGGTCGGGGACGATCACGGCACAGTTTGCTGTTCCTGGATGGGAGAGTGCTAGGTTGACGGAGGTGGAGATTAGGCCTGCGCCTGAGAAGAACTGAGTTTCGTCAAAGAAAAGAGGAAGATCAGGGTCTCTATGAAAAGGTATATTATCCTCTACATGAAAACACAACGGATTCGCTGACATAATATATTTATGTAATCATGACAAAGCAGAAAGGGTGCGCAAGCGCGAGCCCGCCGTCAGGCGGGCGCCAGCGAGCGCACCCCCGCGCCGAAGGCGCATCAAGCGTAGCTTGTTGCTCTATAATAACCTGTAAATTATGTCACCTTTATCGTTATTCTCCTATAGCTCCCATGTATATATTCCATGATCTTCAGTGCACCTCCTCGCGACTCTAACTGATGCCTCGCCCTCGAGCGTTAGGCTTTGCAAGAAACACTTCCCTTTGACTCGTATTTTCCATCCATCCTCGTGCTGGTGTGGATTTTACAGGCGCGGTGTTACTAGACCCCGAGTAATTTCCAGGGGTGTTGTGCGGCGAATGTCCCTGCCCAGTCCGATATCCTATCACCTCTCAACCGCCATACTACCGGCCGCGCTCGCATCTACATACAGGCGCACGCAATTTCGCAGGGACATTTTTTGAAATCACGACACCGTATGTAAAGCCTTAAAGGCCTCGACATATTCCTAGCTTACGACCGGGACTTGCGAATTGGAACCATTGCTCATGATCACCAAAAGTTCTGAGTTTTCGCTCAAAATTTAACGGCGGAGATGGCTGTTTCGTCTCATGCGGGCTCGCATGAAATCGACCTCCTCACTTTCACGACTTTCCGAAATCAACGCACATATGTAGCTTTCGCCTCACGCTTGACGATTGACTGTCCGCATGATGTATGAAGTTCGGGCACGATGACGATGCGAGATGCCCAGCATAATCATCAAGGCCCTGCAGATGGGCCGGCCACTGGCTGAGTTACCGAGTATAGCTCCATACCTTCCTTACCTTCTGCACCGAGCTGTCCCGATGCTCAGATTCAGAGAAACAAATGATACTTGACTGAGGAAGTCTTGCTCACTCAAGATCCTGGTGGCACCTCGAGACCCTCAGCATCTAGGTATATTTTCTCACTTGGGAAGCCTCCAAGCTCTTGCTGCGAGAGAAATTTCTGCGGCCCAACGTCTAATACCCCAGCCTATTATCAGGGTATGTAACACTTCCGACGAAACCGGTCGTTCGTCAGTAGCTGCAATCGGACATTGTGCAATTAATCTCACTTGGCTACGCGGCACGCGACGTCATTAATTGTACCCAGGTGCATCTGCGTGGGTTCACGTTCAGGTCCTGAGACGAAGTGGACATAGCTACATGTACGTTCACATGAGTCAAATACCGGGTGAGGTTGGAATGAGGGTCGATTTTGAAGACGGCGGGAACAAGCGATTCCTCAAGGCAACCTGACTGGCGCGACGATGCGCTAGTGGGTACCCGCCGACGCGTCCACATATAATTACGTTACTTGAGCGCCGGCAAAATCTCTAGCCTTGCCGTTGGATGTTCCGTCCATTGTGAATTTGAAGTCATATTCTGGAAATTGCGAGGCTTGAGGTATATTCCATGACCTCACTTTAGCAGTTCGCGTCGTTGACTGCCTCCGACTCGGATATAGGAACTCCTCGGACTGCTATGTCGATGTCGGCGTCCTGCGGTTTTTGATCTGTACACTTCGAGATCGACGTGGGCCGTTGGGTTGGGTGAGCGCTGAGCCCAGACCGCCGCTACGCGGTGATGTAGGGTGATGTCTACATATGATGTCTCTTGCCCTGGTTGACCGTTGCGTTCCTCGAAATTACCACTCTTAAATTTGATGGCAACCGGCTGCTGTAGACTCTGATGACCGGACCAAGATAGAGTCGGAAAGGAGAAAGCTGGAGAAAGATTCAGTAAAATTTCAAAAAAACAACAGGATGGTTTGCTTTGCTTTGGTGAAGTTAACTGCATCGATGCCTCTTTATTCCCTTCTAAGCATCCGAATATGTTAGAGCTCAAACCTGTCACAAGGGCTGTTGAATTGCTATTGTAGATCTTGACAGGGGCAATGGCACCGCCGTCCAATATTCCGGGCTCAATACATTTGCCATGGGCCCGAGCGCCGCCGCCCGAAATCTCAGGGTCGCCCATACGTTACAGGCTTGCATAACTCATTTAGAGTTTCCCCTCAAAACGGATATAAAAGAAGGTAGCTGACGTTGCTCTTCCCTCTCGACGCACTTGCTCACCCCGCACAAAACCATCGACTGCGAGTTTTCTCTTCCTTCCGGCGCACTCTCAGTCTCCTTCACACTCATTGATCAGAGCGCGACAACCCTTCCCCCCTGGTTCCCTGCCCGTATCGATTCCATCCTGAAGAATGTCGGCCCCTCCTCAATCTCCGAACTTTACACAGCTGTACGGCCACCTCCCTCCTGCTTTCCAGCCTCACGATTTTGCACAACGAGGAGCACGCACCGTAAGTCATGCAATTTTGCTACACGGTCGGCTCTAGGAACTCACCGGGTCTTTATCTACCAGAAATGGCGTGAAAACATTCTACCCACCCTCCAAAACCTTTCCGAACTGCCTCACGGCCTTGAGCTGCGCAAAGGATACCACTATCAACCTCCTCGATTCGATTATGGATGGAAGTTATCGGAAAACGACCTCTCGAGTCTGGCTCAGCAACACGGGTTTGCAGTTGCATCGAGGGTCCCTGCTGGTGGGCTTGATGTCCTGTGGATGACGAGCCTCCTGAACGACGTTCTTGCAACCTCTTCGTCGTTTCAGGGGTACGTCCGAATCGACCAAGTCGTCAACCCGACATCATCAGTAGCGGTTTACTCCATCACACTCGCGGATAGCTATCGGTCAGGAAATCAGACTCCTCCATCAGAACAGGTGGACCAAATACGAAAGTTTTTGGGGCTGAAGGCGCAGTTAGGTTGGCATTTGGATGGCAAATGGAGTAACTGGCAGTGGACAACTTCAGACGAGGTTGCTGCTGAGGAAAGACAGAGAAAATCGTTTGATGACCGCAGGCGGCGATGATTGACCAGTTGTTTCTCCACCATGTTTTCCTAGGTTTCTCTTGGTTCGCTTTATTATCTTAGCCGTCGTGTATATTAATGATTCATTGTAGTATTAATGGTAGACTAATCGCAGTATCAATGAACTATCAGCATAGAGATTTTACGAACGTGCATACCGAATGAGCCAAGAGCTGTTTCTGTTTCTATTGCGCGATGGAAGCAGATTTAGAGCAGATCTCAGTGGAGAAGCTCTGGCCCCCGCGGTGGAATTTAGAAATGGCGCCTTTCGCTGGGTCAGAAAATTCCAGGCACTTCCAGTTCGTGGCGTATCTGTTCGGGATGAACAAGGATTTCACTGAGCACTAATGACAGATGATACGTCAATACGAAGACTTACTTGCAGTCAGCAGACAGGTTCCATCGCCTGAAACAGCTACGGACAGGCACCCATGACTCGGGTCTCTAGAAAATGAAAACACGCGGTGAGTTTGTCACTTCATTAAGTAAAGTTAATATCGATAGGGAGTGTTAGAGTGAATATGACATACCTTGCCGTGACTTCCTAGTTGAAGCTTCGGGAACGGGTATGAAGGAGGCTTGAGTCACTGGGGATCACGGTCCGGCGACTGGCAACGTGAATGAGGGAAGTCGGGACGCTGCTCATGACATCCAAAGACTGAGAGCCAGATTGGCAGAGGCATGGAGGGTTCAAAGGGCCTTGTTTTCGTGACAGTGGCCGGGTAACACACCAAAGTTCGATATCGTGAGTTCCACGTAAGTCTCCCGAATGAACGAATGGCGCATCCGTCGAGCATCCGTCGCGGAAACGCATCACAATCGCTGCTGAGCGTCTTTCCAGGAGTTCAAATCGGTCACCAGGGGACAACCTTTCCACATTCTTGGTTCTGAGTGAGAGCCATCCAGGGTACAGCCAGGGATTTATCGTCGGCGGCTGTCGGTTAACAGCAGAATGAGTAAGTACTAGTGACCCTTGTCACATTGACAGCCCGTTGCAAAGGCTCGGAGTGGCACTGGAGGTCTAGTCCTGAGGATGTGATAAACCAGAATTGAGCCCATTCCAGCAGAGTCAACACCGAGAAGAAGAGAAAGAACCAGTCTAGATACAGACACTTGTCGAGGATGTGGACTCGCTTGCTTCCCGTGCGCAGGGATCCGTCAAGGCGCGATGGTTAGTGGCAAACCAGGACAGGCATCGCATCGAACAAGGCACCGTCACGGAATCATGTTCTCACGCTGACCACCTTACCACGAACCACCACCTCTAAGACGACTGGTAGCCACAAGATGGCGTCAAAGCCATTGAGCACAGTCGACGATTACCCTTCTCTTCTTTGGATTGCGTGAGTCTCTCATTTCGCTCGACATAGCCGAAGATACCCAGACATTTTGCAGTATTCCTTCCGTAGTACTCGTCTCCGCGTATTTTGCCAACAAATGGTATAAGGCCTATCAGCTAAGGGTCCATGGCATCGGAAGAGGAGGTGCGTAAATTTATGTTCAGAGATGGGTTGCTAAGAAACACCTATTTAGCTCCCGGATTTCAAACTGGCGTCCGTCGACTCCGAGTGACGCCTGAAATAGCGGCAAGAATTCGACGTGGAGAGGAAGTCAGCCCTGACGAAATCGCTGCTGCTGCTGCAAAAATGGAAGAGATGGAGCGCACAGGTAAAACACCGGCTCCTATCGTTGAAGACGAAAAGCCGTTTCCCCGAGAGTCACCTGCACCTAAGCCGCAAGAGTCTGCTGAACCTGCAAACGAATGGCTCCCAGAGACAGTCACAAATCCTACCAAAAGGAAGAAAGGAAAGCGACGTTAGAGAGGCTTTGGTGGGGTGCGTCGTCATAATCTTCTGATTCGAACGTTACTGAGTTCTGTGGCAGTTTAGTATAAGCTCTTTGCTTGGTATTCTACTTGCATCCTCGTAATGGGAGCATCCTTAATCAACTATTTGATGGATCTCACTCTGTTCTTTCACTTCCGAAACCACCAGCCACCTGCTTGAAGACCACGTTCTTCGCCACTTCTCCTTGTACCATTGTGCTATGAGATCACCTTGGCGGCCTGACTCCCGGGCTTCTGAGCGTCAGGCGCTTCTTGAGGATTTGTTCTCGGCGAATTTCGACAATTTCGAGGTCACTTGTACTGTGCACGGGCCAGGCTCGCTCAACTACGAAGCTGTATTTGAGTTTTCCCGCTTCCAATATTCTATTGCCTTCACAACGCGGTGCCGGGGTATAACCGTCCTCGATGATATAAGGTGGAGCGACCTTGGAGGTACTTTCGTAACTGGTGCACAACTTTGTCGCAATGCGTTTCCCATCTCTCGTAGCCCTCGTTTCGCTCGCATCTTGCGTGTTCGCTCAGGACACATCCATTGCAGATGTTGTAACTGCGTTTAACAATGCTAACGTGGGCTTGCCATGTCATTTTGTCAACCTACCTCCGTCAAACTCAATGCTTTTCCAGGTTCCGAATGCTTTCGGTATCCGCTTCAACCCAACCGCCCTCCTGCAAGTAACTTTCACTAGGAACGGTGTTCCTACCACGTTCAGCTCTGGAACTAACGTTCCCCGGGATGGTGAGCTTTCCCCACGTACGGCACTTGGGGAGCGACTAAATGGGGTCTCAAAATAAGCAACTGCTCCCGTCCCTACCTTCAAATTGGTTGGCGCCTCGGACCCTGGCCCATACGTGATCGCAACTGTCGATCCCGACGGCGGTCAATTTGGTCATGTTCGACATTTCTTGGCTGGAAATTATCAGCTGAATACTGCGACGAACGATTTGACGAATACTAGTCAAGCTATCACTGCTTGGTTCCAACCTACGCCTGGCGCTGGGAACCCAGCTCACCGGTACGTCTCTTCTCCCTTTCATCCCATTTAATTGGAAGATATTGGAGATGGGATTTTGCTGACCTGGCTCCTCAATACGTTGTAGATATGTATTCTGGGCGTTCAAGCAGTCGCCCAATTTCAACGAGCAACGTCTGGTCAACGCCCAGACTTACATTGGGAATTGGAACTTGAGTTCGTTCGCTTCCCAGACTGGATTGGGTGATCCAGTAGCTGCGAGCTTCATGCTGGTCCGCCAGTAAACAACTGACATGCATATTTAAATTTTGGGTGTGATCGATGGAAGTGCCCCTTGAACATGACAGCACTGACAAATGCCACACATTTATTTTTCATCGTGTATGAGGAACCTTGCAACATTTTGGGATACAGGAAGCGTCTTTGCTACATGAGTGACAACAACTTTGATTCTTCGCGTGCGTGCGTCATGACGTCGAACCTCACCGAATTACTCCTTGGCCGACTGGGTGTGTCTTAAATCTGGTATAAGATACGACTAGGAAGAAACCGCCCCTCGTTGACAACGTTCCAATTTCCTCCTCCTCAAAGTGCCTACCGATGCGTCTATCCACTTTTGTTATTACAGTCGTCCTGGCCACGGGACTGAAAGCGTTCGCGCAAGATGTCAGCCTAAGTGATGTGGCACAGGCTTTCGAGGATGCCCACGTCAGTATCGGAGTCATCCTGCCCGATAGAAGGGCATCAACTGACCGCGACATATTGTGGCTTGATCACAGATCCCTGCAGATCTCAGCGTTAAATTTGACCCTCGGGCCTTGCTCGATGTGACATTTCCTCAGGCATCGGGTGACCCTATCACGTTAAAGGCCGGAATCCAATTGCCACGGAACGGTGAGTGATTAATTGTGGCAGAGCCGTCCAGTTTGATGAAGCAGCGTTTTGGCATCTCCAGCAACCAGGGGTCCTCCAACATACAAACTTCGAGGGCTCAAATCTCCTGGACCATACGTTATCGCAGCGGTTGATCCTGATGCTCCGACGCCAGAGGATCCTAGTGTGGCTCAGATCCGACATTATCTGGGTGGTAATTTCGAGACGGTGGCGAGAGGGAGCGATTTGAAAAATGAGACCGAAGCTATCACGGAATACCTTCAACCGAGTCCGCCCAGTTACTCATCTGCACATCGGTAATGCTCGTTCACCGTCTTCGAATCACCGCAAAGCTACGTACATACTGATAATCGTCAACCCAGGTACATATTTTTGGTGTTCCAGCAGCCAGAGAATTTCAATGAGCAGACGGTGGTCACCCCAGAAACGGCCATTCAACTCTTCAATATTAGCGATTTCGCGAGTACGGTTGGCTTAGGGGACCCATTAGCTGGAACCTTTATGATTGTCGCCCCTGATGTAGATGCTTAATTTGTCCTGTAATAAACCCTCCATGATGTTACGTACTTCCACCATCGCCTTGGCCTGGGTCCTCCTATGGAGCGGCGTGAAGGATATCCAGCCCTCTACAGCCTCTGTTCTGCGTTGTCCATTCCCATCGCACCTCTCAGCCCCGTATATGTGTGCGCCTCACAATCCCGCCCTGATCGTGGAGGGGTGCCTTTCCTATCGGCATCACAAGCGCAAGTCCTGAAATATCGGAAAACCATTTTGCGCAGGCTATGTTTCATCTCCACGTGTATGGAATGACGTCGCGCATGTGCAGGCCCAATATAATTGGCCGACCGGCGATTCCGCAAGGTATATTTCAAAGCCAGGTCTTTGTGCAGTAGGAACGCTTTCCCTTTCTCTTTCACCACCTCTTGGCGATCTCGTCGTTCAACCCATCTCCGAACGCACGATGCCGACTGTCGAGCCTACGAATCCATTGAAACGACGCCGAACGGAAGACGAACTCGAAGACGATCCGTCGCGGATGTCGACAGATCCCGAGTTGAACGCGCACTCCGTGGCTGCCACACGTTCCGAAGTCTGGTTTGACGATGGTAGTGTCGTCTTGCAAGCGGAGCACGTCCAGTTCAAGGTGCACCGGAGTGTCCTTTGCCGCCACTCTTCGGTGTTCCGCGATGTTTTCTCAATGCCACATCCGAGAGACGAGCCAACTGTAGACTCGTGCCCGGTTATACACCTGCAGGATTCTGCGGAAGACATCAAGCATATGCTTTTGGCTCTTTATGACAAGTAAGTCGCCCTGGGCCTTCCTCGTGTCGAATCGCTCATGTGCGGACCCTTTACAGGTGCTACAACACCAGGGATCCGATTCCGTTCAGTGCCATCGCAGCAATGATCCGGCTGGGGAGGAAATATGAGATTGATCACCTCCGGGACGAAGCTCTATTACGGCTGACTGTGGAATTCCCGACAACACTCTCGGAATGGGAGAACTTGGCGCCTAATTACACTCAAATCATCCACGAGGAGGAAAACGACGGGCTCCTTTATGATATCGTGAATCTCGCCCACCAGAACGACATCAAATCCATCCTTCCCGCAGCATACTATCTTTGCCTTCAGGAGATCGTGAGTCTCGTTCCATTCAGGGGTTCTCGCTAATACTGATCGTTTGTTTTTTCTATTATTGCTTCAGGAAGCGCTGTTGAACGGCGCTCAGCGGGCTGATGGATCGACATCGCGGGTTTCATTTGATGTTCAACGCGCTTGCATCTTTGGAAGGGAGAAACTGCTACGTGCCCAAGCGGAGGAGACTTTCGCTTGGGTAGATGACGCCGGACGTATTGGCACCTGCCTTCATCCCACCACATGTCGCCAGGAGGCTGCCGTCTTGACCAAGGCCATCTGGAAACCACTACCGGAGCCTGGAAGAACGTTCGAAAAATGGACAGACTTCGCGGCTCTCGTTGAGAAGTTGTGCCATAACTGTATGAAATATGGGAGAGAGGGGCATAGTACGGGGAGGCAGAAGGTCTGGAATCAGCTACCGTCTTATTTCGGTCTTCCAGATTGGAACGAGCTGAAAAACTTCGAGACTTGAAACTTGTTGGACGTTTAAGGGTATTATTATGTACGAGTTTAAATCATGTACTTGTGTTATGCATGTTATGCAACCAATATGTAGCATACTGAATCCGACAATATATGGATGCGACTGTATGGAATACATCAAAGTCTCTTCAACTGGGCGCCATCAGCGCCCCGAAGATAGCTACCAAGATGGCGGTAAGGACGAACGCGATAAACGTGGTGGATATCCTCGCGATCGCGAATTTCCCCACAGGGAGGGTAAACTGGGTTTTGAAATACCTCCACATACCTGCAGGATGAACAGACCAACTTTAATCATACGAAGGCAGCGTAACTTGCTTGGATAGGCTCACCTATCAACAAAACAGCTAAGGCGAATGCAATTGTAAGCCCTCCAAGGGGACGAGAGAATCTCTGTACCCTTCGGGCGGCTTCGAAGACTTCGGTCCCTGTCGCTCGGCTCGTATATTCAGCGATGGAGAATAGCTGCACCAGAGCTAGGTAAAATAACACTGTTAAGGTGAAGGGCAATCGGAGTGGTATAGACGAACGGTACGTACCCACTCCCATGGAAGCAAGAGCCATGCTTGTCCTCACGTAGGCAAGGAAAGTGCGTTCAGATGCGAGATGATCACGAGCTACACTTCCCGAATTCTCGAGGACCATCCTAGGACTGTATCGTGATTTTCGTAATCTCCCAACCCATGACTGAGGCTCTGGCCTCGACGCTTTCTCCGTACTTTGAGAATGTCCAGACGCTCGCTTTTTGGAAGCCCCAATAGGGCGACGGAAGATATGCCGAGTGGTTTTCGGTTTTGAGGTGCTAGCACTATTCGGAGGTACAGGGGCAGCAACCTCCTCACCGACCTCCGCAATTTCGGCACTCGACCGCGTTACTCTTCTCGAAGAACGAGTCGAGGTTCTCGAAGAGGCATGTAAAGGTGAGCTAGACTGCGCCAAAAAATGGGTTTCCTGTCGTCGCGACTCCGAAGGGGTTGGAGTGGCAGGTGGTGCTAGCGATCCCTCTTCCAAGACTTGTCGGGCAAATCCCGAAGCTATAGGTCCCTGTGTGTCCATGAATTGTGGCTGGTGGCTGCAGGTCTTCGGTCTCGTGCGTTTGTCGAGTGCGCAATTCGCTAGAGCGATGGTGCAATCGTGGTGAGAAAATGGGAAGAATCGGGCTATATAAGCCCCTAAATGGCTGTCGGAGGTTTGCCTCGTGCCTGGGCGTGACTTGGTGACAAAGCATGCGTCACCCGGTGCTTTGCTTATGGCTCACTTGTCGATCGCTTACTAGGACAGACCGCTAACCTCTAGACGAGGCCTGGAGGCTGGAGCCCTGAAGCCAAGGGAGCTGGGGCAGAAGGGGGACCTCTTCTCCAAAGTTCTGAATTATCGTATATCAAGTCTATGTATTTCTCTACTAGTATTCATAGAAGCCGGTCTACTCTAAACTGGAATCAAGCGTCCAAAATTCTAACTGTCTAAGGATATTCACTTCCAGGGGCTGCATTGACATTAAAACATCACCATTGGTCCCACCCACATCAATTCGTTGTGTTCTCGTTCTCAGATGCTATCCCTTTCTCGCGCCATTCGCCTCCCTTCCAAGCAACGAGCAGGATCAAAGATCCACTCAAAGCCATGATGACAGCTAAGATGGTATACGTCCATCCTATAGGTTGAAATGAGTACGTGCATAAATATAGGGAAGTCGGCTTTCTCACCGTCTCCAACACCGTCCTAAAAGTGAAAACAATGGGTAAATAACGGGACAGTCTTCAGACAGTCGATTTATCTCTCACCTGCATGGGTACAGCTATTTCTGTGGCCACAAAAGCAAAGACGCCTCGGAAAGCACTGTTAGTGGCGACCGCGGTCGACGAGCGACCTACATTGGCATCGACAATGTAGGCAAGTGTGCTCGAGTAGATCCATCTGTTTGTCATGAACGAATGAGGAGGCGCGTCTTTACATAGAGTAATGAGGTATGCGCACATGGAGCAGAATCCGCAGAGGAAGAGGAACACGCAGATGGCTGAGATGTGTACGCGTTGGTTAAAGGTCCAGCCGAGCGCGACTGACAAAGGTGGGAGAAGGCAAACACCGACGACGGTGCTATATAGTCTCATCTAAGTACCGAAGGTGTCAGCGTGTGGGTAGATCGTGATAGCTGAGAACGAGGAATGCGCACCTCTGGCTTTGAAAGGCCGCCGTTCTTGCTTTTTAATTTCGCTAGTTGGCGATCCGACCATCTGCCGCCAAGTAGGCTACCAACAAGGCTGCCTGTAAGCCATCCAATGCATAAGTAAGCGCGTCGGATGGGAACGAGAAATAACGAACCAACACCATAGGAGAGAGTGACGAGTCCGATGTTGAGTGCTTCGAACCCATAATGTGCGCTAAGTGTTCGAGCAGACGTATACGGAATCATAAATCCATAAGCAAAGATTAGGCCTGACCCGTTGTGTTAGAGTAAGAATTGGTGGAACTAAGGTGTTGAATTTGGAACCCACCAGACGAAAAGAGTATCACGAAGTTGTTCAGTCTCCGCAGGACGAGCCCGATAGGTCGAATCGGGTTAACATCCATAAGTGATAGCTCGATGTCCGGAACTGGTGTTACGACTTGAGTTTCCACAGCCTTCTCAACATCCTTCTCCGAGACCGTGATACCGGCCTTTTCTGTGTTTTCCTTCGAGCTCGGTAGCGGAGTTGGCGCGGCCGCAGAGGAGCCTGCTGCTTCCGCTGCTGCTGCCATCCGTTGCTTGAGAACGCTCTGGTAGATCAAGCTCCGTTCCTTCCTAAACGTGTCCCTGAAGAGAAGGAAGAAGGACAGCAGGATAATACCCGATACCACTGTAAGGAACCAGAATATGGCCCTCCAGCTAAACCCGGTTGCAAGAACGCCACCAAAAATAGGCCCCAGGGAAGGACCCAAGAGCGGAGCCATGTAGTAGATACCCATCTATTGGCGGACGCAGATAGCGTCTGAGAAAACTGATTTGTTTGAGAGGGGTTATTTTTTGGAATACGCGCCTTCGTCCCTCGTTCGGCTGGCTCAAAGATGTCGGCGAGTGTTGCCGCACCGATGGCGATGACTGCGCTTGAACTGAAGGAAGCGTCAGCGAGAGGGATGGGTGGTGTTGAGAATTGACGTACCCTGCTGCCTGGAAAATCCGGAAGCCGATGACCCTAGAGTGCAGCCTTAGGCTTGTGTTAAAGAAAGTGAGGATGAGTTTACTTACAGTCCGATGTTTTTACTAAGTGCAACGACAATCGACCCGATCATAAAAAGTGAGAGTGAAAGCAGGTATACCAGCTACCAGACAGGAGTTTGAGTGAACCAGGACAAGCCGATAAGAAATATTGACAGCACTTACCCTCCTCCCTTTAATTTCACTAACCACAGTCCAGATTAACGGAAAGAGACCCTGAACGAGAATAAACGTCGAGATACTCCAGCTGAACTGGGAACTGGTCGCTGGGAGATCGACCTCCATTTCCTTCACCGCAGCTAAAAAGGATGACAAAATTAGCCGCCTGTTCTGACAGGCTGGAGGCATTAGATAGTAGAGAACTTACGATTTTGAATGCTAGCAGCTAGTCCTGCAATCATCGAGCCCATAGAGATAAGTCCAAGACTGATATTCTGTTACGTCGCCACCGTTAATTGACGATAATCCCCATATTCCATTCAACAGATGTGGCGTACCTTGCGCAAGATCGACCACTGTCTGGGATCATCTTCCACAGGTACATGCTCGATATCGACAACCGGTTCAAGGCTGCTGTGTTCGGGGCTTGGGGAGGATTTGAGGGGGTGAAGAGCAATAGTAGGACTGCCAGTTGGCTTCTTGGTCGTAGGCTTGACGGTAGTAGTGTCGTCACCGCTGAATGACGATGGTGATTTCGGACTGGGCGCAACTTCGTCCTGATCACGATCAACTAATTCCGGCTGC
This sequence comes from Candolleomyces efflorescens, assembly GCA_027579765.1. Classification (NCBI taxonomy): domain Eukaryota; kingdom Fungi; phylum Basidiomycota; class Agaricomycetes; order Agaricales; family Psathyrellaceae; genus Candolleomyces; species Candolleomyces efflorescens. The sequence goes on from JAMZDL010000093.1 coordinate 29,184, forward strand.
TCGGGCATCGTAGAATGCCGGTCGTTCTCGGAAGACATGGAAAGCAAAGGTGAACGGAAAGACGAGAAAGGATCTGGCCGTCGGGGTAGCCCTTGACCTAAGCAGGAATATGAAGTGAAGCGAGGTCAAGGAGAAAATCTCCTAACGGAACAACCCGACCAGTATTTACCCGGCAAAGTGAGTCGTAAGGGATGGAGCAGACGAAGAATTTCGTCAGGATGCAGGATGCGGAGGGGGCAGCGTCGCTTCGTCCTGAATTATATATGTCATGGGAAGTTTCTTTATCTGACTCCTAGAGCCTCCCCTAGCCTACAAAGACCCCAGTTTGAACGGCATTTGCTCCGACGAGCATAAGATGGCCCATTTCTTCCTTCCTTTCACCTCATGCCACGCCTGTGCCGTTGGCTGCCGGGGAATCAGCACCCGACATCCGATCGGCATGGACGTCCGAAGTCTGACCTCGAGATAGACTTTCAAAAGAACCGTCGCAGTTCTGCTGACGAGCCACTCAGAATTAAATGATATGTCAGGTCGATAGTAGGACTTAAATAAAAGAGTATGAAAGTGCGTGAACATAGAACAAGCTCGCACATCTGACCAGACCTCACCTCGAGGGCACTTACAAAACCCCATAGATTGAGCGCGTGAAGGCCCCAAGATCCGACCAGAGAAACATGAGGCACATCTACCCTCAAAAATTATGACTCAACCCTACAGAAAAATTAGTCTAGCGACCCCAACGAGAAGTGGTTGACGGCCACGAGTGCACAAGCGGCGAAAGTGGCTCATTCTTGTGTGTGTGTAGGGGGTGAATCGGACTAGCTCGGACAGCAAGGCAGAAATAGCATTGCCCCTCGCTTCAGCGACACCCAGTGCGCCCGTTCTCTCCAAGCTGAGACTTTTTTGGCCAGGCACTGCGTCTCGAGTACAGAATCCTAGATTCCTAATCGAAACAACGTACATTTATTGAAATGGCAAAAGAGATAGTGCTAAGTGGTATCATGAGTCTGATTACGAGTCTCAGGGAATCATCTGTCGCATATGCTATAATGTCCGTAATCCAGCCAATTCCTTCTCCAAATCATCGATCTCCCCACAATCTCCCTCATCTTTTGTAACCTCCCGTCGAATTTTAAGAAGGTGCAAAGCGTCTTTGAGATCAACGCGCCTGTACCTACGTCCAGGTGTATTGAGAACCAGCAATTCACGACGAAGTGAGATAGCCTCATCAAGATCCCCCACCTCTCGAGTCTTCTCAAAATGTGACAGAAGAGCACCGGCGAAATTCCGAAGAGAGTGAGGGCGATTCGGGTGAGGTGAAGGCCAAAGTCCCAGTGCTTCCCGATGCAACGAAATGGACTCTTTCAGCGTACTGATTTCGCCATCGCGTTTATAACGAGATTCCAGACTGAGGGCAAGGTTGTATAGTGTGCTGGAGCGTAGAGGGTGCGGAGGTGGCCTGAGTGCTAGCGCTTGATGGTACAGCGAAATAGCCTTATGCAAGGCGTTTTCGTCGTTATTGGAGTGGTAAAGCTCGTCCAGTGTAACGGCAAGGTTGTGCAGTGCAAGGGAGCGGTCCAGATGCGGTGTAGGATGAAGGGCGAGTGCTTCATAATGAAGTGAAATGGCCTCATTCAATGCATCGATGTTCCCTTTCTCTTCGTGCGCGTGGAGAGCCTGAAGCGCGTTGGCGAGGTTATTGAGAGCCGCAGCGCGGTTTGGGTGGGGTGCTGGGCAGAGTCCAAGCCGCTCACGGCATAGAGAGACGACCTCTTCCAACGTTTGGAGGTCACCGTTATGCTGATAAAGATCCTCTAGCGCATTCGCGAGAGTGGTGAGATAAATGTTGCGATCTGGGTGAGGTGCCAGACAGTGTGTGAGCGCCTTGCGGGAATGCGAAATCATTTCACCAAGGGTGGCTTGGTCTCCGTTGAGTTGGTAACACGACCCGAGGGCGTACGCGACCCTGTCTAGAGAGGCTGCGTGGTTGGGGTGGGACTCTGGTTGAAGGTGTAAAGCGCGTCGAAAAGCTGCCAATGCTTCTTGACGCATCTGAATGCCGCCCACTCTCTCGCCTTGTGCATAGTAACACCGGCCCAAGTCGGTCCATGCCTCTGCGTCGCTATCGTCAATCCGCACTGCAACCTCCAAACAGGCGACCTGGAGCCCCCACTGATTTCCACCGCTTTTGTCCAGCTGATGAGCCAGTTTCGCGAGAATAGTTCCCAACCCATCGTCCGCCTTCAACTCCAAGCTGTCATCCCCAGGCATCAAGGTACTGTGGAATAATATCGCCCACCGTCGTTGGGTACTCGCTGAGATGGTTTGCAGCGCCGAACAGTGCTTCGTCTGCGACCACGCTTTTTTCGAGCGCGAAGTTCCTTTGGAAACGTGAAGCAACCAGTATTTCACCGCATATTGCTGGATCGCACGGAGTTGGGAATCTGGGTTCGGAGAGGGTGACGGCAGGGTAGGGAGTTGTTCCAAGCAGCTCAAAGCTAGTGTAGAGTGCGATTCAGGAGCCGAGATCCCGAAGGGAGTTCCGGTTTCTGCAGCGGCCTGGACATGCTCAATGAGCGATAGGTGGAATACTGCTGTCGCTGGATGGACCATCATCTTCTCGGCGGAGCCTTGGGGGAGTGGTCGCGTATATAGAGCAGGTAGGACAGCTTGAATCTGATTAACAAGGTGCGTGGATATCCCTGTCAATTTTGAAAAGTCCGAAATGGGTAGCGACGCTTGGAGCGCGATAATAGCACCAAAGTATAGTCGGAATTGGCGTTGGGTATCAGGGGTGGTGAATAACCGCTTGAGAGCATTTTCGTATAGGTCCCTCAGTGCATCACTACCACTACCACCACCCACTTGCAGTCGACTTCCGACGATGTTTGTGAGGACTTCGTGTGGGGGTAACGTACTGAACTGGTACGAAAGTAGAGCGATCACGGTTGCTGCCCAGATGGGAAGCCCACCCGAAAGCTCCGCGAGTTTGTCGATATCTGCAGAATGCGCTCTTCGGCCGTCCACCCATGGCACGGACTCGAGATGTTTCTCGAAATACTGCTTGATCACTCCCATCGAGACGGGTGAAAGGAGGTACGGGCGTACGGAGACTTTGTGGATGCCAGGTAGGTGGGAAGCGACAGGATTCAAACGAGAGGTACCGATGAGTTTGAGAACGGATGTGTTGGAATTGAGGTGGCTTAGAGCCGAGAGAAAGGTGGCGTGGTCCCTCCATTCATCTAGGGCGTCCACGATGATGATGAGGGGATAAGGTTGGTTGAGCGATCGGAGAGGTGCAAGGATGTATTTCTGGAGATGCGTTTCAAGTGAAGTTCCATGGCACTGCTGCATAGCTTCTAGGATTTTAGGTCTCAGCTTTGGATGTATACTCCCAATTTCGTGCGCGAGCATTTTGATGATCGTCTCGGCCCCAGACGTATCAGTTGGAAAGGTCCCTAGAAAGATAGATCCAGCTAATCGACCAGACGCACGAAGTTCCTTTGCGAGATGGCTAGCGAGAGTGGACTTCCCGACGCCGGCTGTACCGTGGATGCAGAGAAGCAGCTCGTTTGAGCGTTCAATCCAATCGCAGATGTGCTCGACGTCCGAAGTCCGACTTTGGACGAGGTACTCTGCGAGCTTCCCGCTGGTATCTGGGTGCCTGGGAAGCCCGTCCAATCTCACCCATTCTGTGTCGGCGGTTTTTCTCAGTCACCAACCTTCTCTTCGAACTCTATCAGCGGAATTGAGAGACGTACCAACGTTACCGGCGGTGCGATGTAATGCTTCGACAATTTGCTCCAGTCCGTCCTGGATATCGATCAAGTTGGTGTTCTGAGAGAAAGAGTGAGAGTGAGAGGGTATCAGCAATCAATAGGTGCACACGCTGAAGGTATTGCGAAGGGCTAACCTGGAATTCCTGGATCGCGCTATCCAAGGTTCGCCTCAGGTCATCCAGCTCTTCCTTGAAACCCGTGGTCTGGAAGAAGCACGAGATGAAATTCTTCTCGCTCATTTCTTGGCACCGTAAAGCAATAGCACGCAATCGACTGTAATTTTGGAAGGGACAGATGTGAATCCCGTATACATGTTGAGTGGCATCACCAAAAGATAAAAAGGCGTACGCACCTCTCCAGCTTCTTGACTGCACCGTCTAGATTTTTAGGCAAGACTTGGAGGGTGGAGCATCGTTCGACGATGCTCAACGCAAATTCTCCTGCAGTAGTCGAGAGAGCCAGCATCCCCTCGTAGTTGGACTGTGTTTGCTATGTAGAAGATCCCATTAGTACGCGACCAGAAGCAGATATATCTAGGTGTACCTGGTACGTACCCGTGCAGCTTGAGACATGACGAGAACGGCACCGAGAATGGGCTTCATAAAAGGCACTGCACCCACGATCTCTACCGCATCTTTCAGGACGGTGATCACGGGAATGCCAATATCGAGAGCTGAAACGACCGCCCCTGAAAGTCCTCGGCGAGGTTTTGCTTTGATGTCTCGCAGTGAAGGGTGTGATGTCTATTTCACGACGGTCGATTTCACGGTAAGTATTAGTATCCGAGGGAGGAAACATGAAATTTACCTTGATTGATGTGATGCACTGATCTATGTGCTCCTCTGCGGTTCTGAGCGACTCTTCGTCGGTGTAGTCGAAGGAACCAACCTCCTGGACTGCCCTAATCCAGCCCTTCAGAAACTCTGCCTCCGCAAGTGACAAGGTTCCAAACTACGTATCGTATACGATGTGAATACGCATACGCACCTGAGAAAATCGTCAACTGCGTTAGATGCACTTGAAGGGTCCTCCTCGACATATCTAATCAAGGAAACACAAAAATCGGCACAGTTACTGAGGAACAAAGAACTCTGTGTGTATAGCCGAACATGACTGGGTAAGCTTTAGTTTCATAAAGCCAAGAACTTGTGTACATACCTTTTCGTTCTGGCATTTTGCACTCAAGGTGACGGTCACTAGCAGTATAAGCTCTCTGAGGTTGTGGTTATCTTGCATCAGGTACGTCGTCGAAAGCACGCCTAGATCTTTTTCGAGCGTGGTTCGTTTAAAAGGTTTCCCGTGGTCTGGAGGGCGCTCTGAAGTGGATTTACTGAACAATTTGAGGAGTCTGGAATCGCCCTTGCGCGGTTTGAGGTGTTCTTTATGTTTGTTTCGACCTTGCTCGACAAGTGGCAGTGGGGACAAAGAGCCTGGGGGAGTCGAGGACCCAAAGGTCGAGGCATTGGAAGGCGAGGGACGTTGGTGCTGAGGATTCAACCACTGACGAAAGCGATCGCGTTTTCTAAGCTTTGGGGGACCTCCAGCAGACATCGTTGGACTCGGAGGGAGTGATGGTTGAATACAAAGACGGTGAGCAAGTACTGGGAACAATATAAGTTGGTAGCCACGAGGCTTTTAGCTGTGATCACACTGCCTCGGGAGCTGTGAAAGCAAGGATGGCCTGTGTTTCTTGCAATTGTCAAGGGGAGCGAATGAGGAATGAGCCCCTGGATTTATTAGTCTCCTGTAGCCAGATCGACCATTCCTGCGTGTTGTTACGATCAGTAACTTTAAGAACGAACTCATCAGCACGTTGGTTGTGTAGGATGTCCGACGCAAGCAAAGGCAGCAACACCTTGAGAGTCGAGTTCTCCGGATCTAGGAGCGGAGTCCAGCGAGGGAGGTCACAAGCAGCTAACAGTCCATGTATCGGACTTGGCGTCGTATCTTCTCCATATCATCTAATCCAGATGTCAAACCGAAGTGCATGTATAACAAGCAAGAGTCTTCTTGAACTACGGGTGGATCGGAAGGAAATCTGCGTGGTAGCCTTGTTGGGAACCTGAGGGGACTTTGTTGTGAGCGGGTTCAAGTTGAAACAAGATAATTATTAAAGATTCCGAGTTTCCAAGAGAACAATAAGCGAAGACCGGGATTGGGTACAAGGAAGACCAAGTTCGGGGAAAGTCACTGGCATCATATGAGAAGACGCAGATGAACCAAGAACTGAGAGCAGGATAGGCGAAAACGTACCTTTGCGTTCGAAAGCATCTCGTCGCCCAAGACAAGGTGCAGCCGCGAAAAGTCGGCCGGACGCTGGCTTTGGAAATGTCAACAGGCTACAGTCTTTTTCATATTTCGTCCTGGCGATATCCAGAGGTCTCCTTTTCGTCCTGGCGATATCCAGATGCTTCATATCTCGTCCTGGCGATATCCAGAGGTCTCCTTTTCGTGCTGGCGATATCCAGATGCTTCATATTTCGTCCTGGCGATATCCAGAGGTCTCCTTTTCGTCCTGGCGATATCCAGAGGTCTACTATTTTGTCCTGGCAATATCCAGATGCCCGAAGTGCTGTACGGGATGTCTACCTTGCAGTCCGGCGATAAACAGACTGCTCGTACTTTCTATAGTGGGTGCCTTATCGAGTCCCTAACTCGTAGCTCATGATGGACCTTCTGTTGCTCCCCATCCTTTCGATTATTTGGCGGGGTCCGGGGGATGTCTCATTTCCACCCATTCCTCATACAGTAGACCCCGAATTTCTGTGTCTCAGGCTTCTTGTTCACTGACTATTGACAACATTCATGCCAAGTGTTTGGTGAGACAGTTGTCATTTGTTGTTTGATTCACCTCTACTCGCCGGACTCCTGGCACGCCAGCCCAAGTGGTCGTCGACAAACTGGTCCAAATGTGCCAAGCCAGCGTATTTGCATGAGAACTAACACAATACACATGCATATGCTCACCCACACGGGCGGGATGAACTGTTGTCGAGCCAGAGTAATAGTGAATCATGAATAACTTGATAAAATAACTATCCATCTCCATCAACTCCACTCATTAGTTGCGAGCCGCAAGCTTGCCTCTCATGAGTCACACCACGAGAGAGAGGCTGAAAGGTAGCTCTCTGAGCTTTCCGACCCAGCAATCTTGACTGGTGTTCCACAGCTCGGGACTTGGAGACACCCGAGTAGTGTGGAAACCGGCCGTTCCTGAATGGGACCTCGCGCCGTTAACCACCACCACCACCACCCTTCGTTCTTTCGCCAAGCCTTCACGCCATTTGTAGCAACTCGTTGCTCCCAGACATCATCTCACCATCCTAACTCATCTTCTTTTTGGAACCTATAGCGATATGGGATGATTGACTGTAGGAAATGAAGGCAAGTCGCGATCACCCTCAGAATTACCGAATTCTGGTTGTTGACCCAACCGTGTATACCGCCAAACCCTGCGTGATTTTGGCTGGTTGTACTATTTTCGCGTCAACGGGAGGCACGCGGACACGTCTGTTTGCATGGTTCCAAGACTACACAAATATCAAAAAGCAATACTTCGTCTGATCTGGTCTACCGTTTGGCAATTAGCTGCAAGATGAACGACGGAGAATCAAACTTCAAGCTTCAAGGGTATACTAAGTACTTCAAGTTAGTGGACAGAAGGAAGTTCCAGTATAAATAAGATATAAGATATTAAATATCGACCGAGCGGAGGCAACGAGTGGAAAACATATACATGGCACGAATGCGAGGCCAACAGCCGCTTGACAAATTAATATTGTCGTATATCGCAGCCTATCGAACTTCACCTATGTCCAGCCACTCGGACGAGTAGGCGTCGTCGGAAGTCTAGGAAGCGGCCTAGCCGCACCGCTCCGTCTCCCACTACTCGCATGAGAAGGAGACGGTGACGGCGGAGGCGGAGGCGTAAGCGGAGGCGGCGGGGTAGGCGGTAAAGGAAGAGGCCTTAGTCGACCGGAATTGCTAATACTACTACTACCACTACCGATGGGTGAGCTGTTGATCGTCAAGGACCTAGAGATTGCATTGCCGCTAGTATTCGTCGCAGAGTCGTTGGATTTGGGAGGCGGTAAAGAGGATTTAGACCTCGGACTGGGTCCTTTTGGCGAAGAACTGGAAGGTCGGTTGGGGGGTGATAAGGGTTTCGTAGGGCTCGGAGGAGGGAGGGGGCGCGGAGGACGTTTGGTTATGCTCGTCGTCGTATTCGTATCCGTACTCGTAGTCGTGCTCGTATTCGTGATATTGCCAGTCGACCGCGACCTCGCTACAGACTTCTGTTCGTTAGCATCAGTCGCAGGTGCCGCTCCCAACAAAGAGTCAATCGACTTTGGAGGTTGAGGAAGAAGCGAGTTGGGTGGGGGGAGGGTAGGAGCGGCATGCCTGGCAGAGTGCGCCCTAGATCGCGGCTTCAGAATCGGAGATAAGGATTTGCTAGGTTTGGGAGGGGACGAGAGAAGGATAGGACGCGTTCTTGTTATCGTAGCGCTAACAGTTTGGGACCGTGCCACGGTGATATCGTTGGGGACTGTTGACGAACTGTTGAGAGACGACTTCGGAGGTGGGGGTGGTGCTAAGTCGTGATCGCTGGGGCGGAGGTTGGGACTTGATGTGGGCTTGCTAGGGCCGCGAGAAGGAAGTGGAAGGGTAAGTGCTCGGTTCAGACTGTTGGGAGTGTCGTCGTGGTCCTGCTGCAGAAGCAAATGTCAAATTTAGAGGTCTAGTCCGAGAAGACTGGTAATCAGAGGTTCGGCTGCCCACCTCAATGATAATGACAGGTGAGAGTTCCTCTGTGGTGTCAGGCTGTGGCTTGTCGACGAAGAGAGACGGGGATAGCGGAGGTGGAGGCGGGGCGAATGGGTCCTACGTAGTCGATAGCCAGCTACAGTCAGCAGAGGCATTGAGGCAGATACGAGATAAACTTTTTCGCGTACAATCATCAAAGCAGTCTCCTGCATCACACTCTGTTTCTACAGCCCCAGCAAATGAATTTAGCGCTCACAATCTTCCTCAAGAATCAAGCGTATGTACCTTTGCAACAAGGGACTGTCGCTTTGGACGAGGTGCATCTTTCGCACTGGTCCCATGTCGCTTCAAGGATTTCGACGAAAACAGCGACTTGGCGAAAGCGAAAGGCATTGTGCTGCTGCCCCCGAGCAGATATAGGACGTGGTGAAGGTCGAAGGTCCACGTCGTCGATATCCACAACAGTGTAGAGGTACCGTTTACGAGGAGGGTAACGTTACGAGTGAATTAGAGGTGAAGCAGCATCAGCCGCCCTTCCTGACAGTTCAGGGCAAGGAGTGTAGGTGAGCCTCGGACGCGATTTGTCGGGAATCTCTGGCATGATTTCCCTCAAGAAACTGATTGTGTGGACGTCTGATGAAAAGCTTGATGAAAAAATGAGCTTTTTTCGGTGAGGGAGACAGCCTATCTCCAAGACTATCTCGGTTTCTCACAGTTCCAGGCTTGGCCCCGGATCACGATGAGCCTGATTTCCGTCGTTCGGCAGAGGGTCACTGTTCTGGTGATTTACCTACCGGTCTGGGAGAAGGTCTAGCTTTCGTTCGATCCTGGTGAGGAATCTTTGTCCAAAGAATCCGACATCATACGGAGGAAGTTGTCGTCGGCAGTTGCTACATACATACACCCAAATTGCCCATTAGCTTTCATCTCTCTCAGCTAACTCGAATCGGCAGACGGGGTGACAGCGAAGGCAAGTACGCAGAAATACGGTAGTGGTACATATATGCTCTATTCAATTCGAAAACCAAGGTAACAAAGTTGACATATTCGGTAAAAATAGTCATCGGCGATTTATTTTGGTACAGAGTAACTAACGTGAATGAATACATAAAAGAGTTCGTAACGTGGAAATGACTGACTGAATGAGCTCGCAAAAGACTGTGAAAAACGTCCGTGTGGAGGAAAGCGCTGATAATAAATAGTAAGCATACTGGAAGTTGGATGCATCTGAACGTGAATGAATGAATGGATGATATGTATCGCTCGTGAGTATAATTTGAATGAGTATCGCAAAGTGTTCGAAGTTCAAAACCTGTTGAACATTGTCTCTCGGCCTTTATTCACGCACACACACTACCCACCCGCGACACCCGAACCTGTACCCGCAATCGCACTAGAGCTACTAGGCACCCTAGGCAACGGCCTCACACTAACCCTCACACTCCCCGGCGCATCCCCCCTCGTCGTACTGCTCGTCGCCGTGTTCTGCCTCGTACTCGTACTCGTACTCGCATTCGTAAGTGGAATGTGAGGCGGCAGAGTAGGGGTGGTAAGGGTATCGGATGCAAACGAAGGTCTCCGAAGAGGTTGAAGTTGAACGGTTGTGGTACTAGTACTCGCGCAAACACCGCCGCTCGTATTCGGACGAGTCAAAGGTCTCGCACCTGATAACACACTCGATCTTCCCCCTGCTCCTCCGGAAGTCTGGTGCGAATGTATCGTATTCGGATTGGGGAGGTGCGGTTGCGAACCTGACCTGGACCTGGACCTCGAATGCGTGTGCGAATGTGAGTGCGAATGCGGACCTCCTCCCGGCCCTTCTCCTCCTCCAGCGGTCTGGGATACATGCATCGCATTCGGAGCAGCAAGTTGCACCTGCTCACCCGACCTCGACATAGACCTAGACCTCAAATGCGAATGCGAATGCCCATGCCCTCCCACCGTCCTCTTCCTCAAAAGTGGCATTGAACCACCAGGCGGAGAAGGCGGCGGAGAAGGTAAAGGGATAAGCGGAGGTGGACTCAACGTTGCCCGACTCAACTTTCGCTGGTGCTGCTGGGGTGCTGGCAGTACCCCGCCTGGAGGCAAGGGATGCTCGAGCTCGTGAGTAGCTGTGGTGCTGTGATTTCGACTCTGTGCTGAGACGGACCGAGTGTGTCCACGTCTCGAACGTGTCCGACTTAGAGTGGGAGCTTTTTCGAGGACGAAGATGTCCGTGTCCTCATTACCAACAGTTTGAGGTGCAGTCGCAGAACCGGTAGAGGCGTTTGGGATTCTAGGACTCCCCGTCGCAGGACCATAGGGAAGCCTCGCACTCCTCAATGGCAAAGGCGGCGAACCTAAAGGTAAAGGCAAAGTCGCCGAACTAGGTACCGACCCTGACCCCAACCCTGCAGATGGAGGAGGTCGGGGTAACGGCCTCGAAGTCCTCTTCCCACCTGCACTCGTGCTCGTACTCGTAGTTGACACGGCCGACCCGGGTGTCGGCGACAAGAACGGGCAGGTCGGTAGGGAGAGCGTGGATGATGGTACGGACGACGATAGGCCTGATGGGAGTGTCAGGGGAGAGGAAGGGGGGAGGGGAGGGGCGTGGATGGGTGGAGGGGGGATACGTTTGATTTTCGTGGTGGTGTTTGTGTTGGCGTTGGTGGGTGGGGTGCATAGACAGGGGAGTGAAGTGCAGGTGCATTCTTGGTACTGCCAATTCGGACGGTTGGTAAGAAGTCAGTAAGGAGGCAAGTAAGCAAACCAAATCTTCGAGGGCGAGAGTGTTTGCTTACTGCGAGTTTGATCAACGGACTAGCTTTAGCCTCTTCCGCCGGGGAGGAAGGAGGGTTGAGTGCGAATGGGTCCTACATACACATTGTTGATTAGTAGATGATCGAATCATACCATTAGCGCATACGGGAATCATGACTGATGTATGCATCTATCTCTCCATCTATCGAGATAGATTTTTGGAGCCGGAAGCCGTCTCATTAACGGTATCGACGAGTCAAAACGTACTTTCATCAAAGCGGTCTCTGACATGAGACTCCGTTTCTGAGAGCAAGAAGGACGGGTGAGTGACAGAAAGAAAAAAGGCGACAATGACCTGACGAACGTACCTTTGCAGATGCAGACGCGGCGGACAACCGCTTCTTCGTACGACCATTCTTGGTCCGTTTCGAAGACGAGAAGAGTGATTTCGCGAACGATAGTTTGAACATTGCCTGCAAGTAAGTAGTGTCTGCGGTTGATAATGGACTCTGTCCTATTTCTAAGAGACGATGATAGATAATAAGCAAAGGTGCACGAACATAGAGACGACTTACCTACTCTCGCTATCAAAGCCCGCCTCTCAAGTGAATCAGCAGATGCAGCCTACCTCCTCTCCCTTTATATACGCACGGAGTGGAGAGACGGACGGAATGGACGAAATGTCGTCATGCTCGATTGCATGCCAGTGTAGAGTTGGGTGCGTAGGTCAGAGATGGATGGTAGCTATGATGGCAGATAGATGAAAGAACGGATGGGAATGAGAAGTCTCGGTGCCACCAACCCAATCGAGGTTCGGGTATGTATGTGTGTAGTCGACAGTGTGTATGTGGAGGTGCAAGCCCTAGGACATCGGGAGGTGCAGTGGGCTATCGCAGATAGATGGCCCATGGAGGCCGCAGGGCCAAGTTTGCTAGAGGATCAGGCGCTAAAAGGCTGGACTCGGCGGTGCAGGGATGATCAAGTTCTTTCGATGGTAATAACTGGGCGAGAAAGAGCAGTGCACAAATAGATCGTCTCTGATGTGCGGTCGTCGAATGTGGCTATTCGTGTTCACCGTTAGACTAGAGTTCGTGATCCATGTGAGAACTATGTCTTCTGGTTCTATCATGGCAGTGAGAGAAGAGCAGTTAGAATGACGTCGCCGACTCGGTCCGGCTAATTTCCCAAATAGGCAAGTACACCGGCTGAGAAAGTTCCCAAGGCCTGTCCGCATTCACATCGTCCCCCAACATCCCCCCTCATCGTCGGCATTCCTCAAGGTGAGCCTCGTTTTCTGGCGAAATGCTGCTCCTAGGTCGTCCAGGGCGTCGTTATGCGTGTACCTGGCCCGTTTGAATGGTCGAAATGCGTGGACTTGAGGTGGATGCAAAGTTGGAAGGTTGGATGAAGTTTTGCGCGGGTGGAATGGGATCGGATACCTGGATTGGATATGGGGGCTAACGATTCGTCTTGCTCGTAGACTAATGGCCACAACGAAGACTGCCAAGGGCAAGGCCGCCGCCGCAAAGGGTGCGTTCAACTATCTCCCAATTCCAGGTTGTATGCTAACGAAACGACTCGCAGGCGCCGCACAAAAAGATGCCAAGGCCAAGGCGGCGAAAAAGGCAGCGCTCCAGGGAGCCCACTCGCACTCGTCTCGCAAGACGCGCACTTCTGTCTCCTTCCACCGCCCCAAAACTCTCCGACTCAGCCGTGACCCCAAGTACCCCCGAAAATCCGTTCCTCATGTGCCTCGGATGGATCAATTCAGGACGATTGTCTCGTGAGTAGAGAGCGGGCAGTCGGGTGACTGATGGACGGGTGCTGATATAGATCTGTCTAGGCCTCTGAACACGGAGTCGGCGATGAAGAAGATTGAGGAGCACAACACCCTCGTCTTTATCGTTGATGTCAAGGCCAACAAGAGACAGATCAAGGACGCTGTCAAGAAGTTGTACGACGTCCAGGCTGCCAAGATCAACACGCTCATCCGGTGAGTGGTTTCTTTTGGGGGGAAGACAGGCTCTGACAGATATTAGGCCTGATGGAAAGAAGAAGGCGTATGTTCGCCTGACATCAGATCACGATGCACTCGATGTCGCCAACAAGGTTTGTGGTCTGCATTTGTATAAATATTTAGGAGTGGGACTGACGATGCGCAGATTGGCTTCATCTAAGAGTGTAGTAGTTATATGCCCCTGTATTGAGCTCCAATTCATCCATGCGTTTATGCGAGACCATGTGGCCATCAATGAGAATCCCTGTGCCATAGAAACCAAACGCCCAGCCGGCGACTCCCCGTCCAGTGGTGCTGAGCAGTGGTGGAGCCTTCTTTCCTGGACTGCCTCTGCTCGACGCTGGTACTGGCGCATATAGCCAGCTCAAGACCGCCCCAAACACCCCTCGAGAGCGCCAGGGACATCGGGGACGGGGAATTGGACGGGAGAATTAGAGGGCGGAAACTGCCGAGAAGCTTGAGAGCGTTGATGGGCGCACTCTCGCCCAAAATCATCATTCCTTCTTTTCCCCCCCTTCTTATATTCTCCCTCTCCTCGTCGTTCTCCACGACGTCCAGCCCCCTCTGCTCGTCGAGCACATCCACGCTCCTTCACACACGACCTGCATTCCCCCGAGGATGCGCGTCACTATTTATTCTATATTATCACTTTTGCTCTTCTCGGCCGTCGCAGCCAGCCATTCGTCGTTTGAGCACTCCCATGCCCGTCGCTCGCTCTCGAGAAGGCAGGGCGTCGTTGGGGGGATTCTCAAGGCCGGAGAAGAGATTCTTGGTGCGTAAACGTTTCGCTTTCCCATCCCTGGCGAGAGCGCTGATGGACTTGGGTACACAGACCCAATTTTGAACCCCAACGACCCCGATGGCGGCGACGGCGGTGACGGCGACGGCGACAACGGTGGAGGGGAGGGCGGTTCGTCCAGTTCAACGACCTCCAGCGCCAGTGAAACAGCCTCGGATACGTCGACTTCCACCTCAACCTCGGCCTCCACGAGCAGCACTGATGACGCGAACACCAGCACGTCCACATCCACGACCACCAGCACCACCAGCTCAACGACCCCTCCCCCTTCCTCAGAGACGGATTCCAGCTCCTCGTCCTCTTCCACGGGTGGGATCATCGAGTCCTTGACGTCCAAGGTGGAGGAAGTTATCACGTCCCTTCTACCTCCTACCTCGGTTACTCCTACGGATACACCGACAGAGACTGCCTCGTCCACCGACACGTCCACTCTGACAGAGTCCAACACCGACACCTCAACTGCAACCGAGACTGATGGAAGCTCGTCCTCGCCCACGGACTCGACCACCCCTACTCCCACAGACACTCCTACGAGCCCTCCCCCCACGGACACGGCCTCTTCGACCTCGTCTTCTGGAGGAATCATCGATACCCTTACCTCCATCCTGGACCCCAAGCCGACGGACAGTGACACGGTTTCGACCACCCCGACGCCCACTGACCCTGTCACGACCCCTCCCCCCACGGACACGGCCTCGTCGTCCTCGTCGTCTGGAGGGATCATCGATACCCTTACCTCCATCTTGAATCCTGATCCTACGGATTCGAGCAGCAGCAGTGTGCCCCCTGGTCCCACGGGATCGAGCAGCAGTGTTCCCCCTGGTCCCACTGAGTCTGAGAGCAGCAGCTTGCCCCCTGGCCCTACCGAGTCTGAAAGCAGCAGCGTTCCTCCCGGCCCGACCGACTCGAGCAGCAGCAGTGTCCCTCCTGGCCCTACCGACTCGAGCAGCAGCAGTGTTCCTCCTGGCCCGACCGACTCTAGCAGCAGCGTTCCACCCGGCCCGACTGATTCTAGCAGCAGCAGCGTTCCCCCCGGCCCAACCGAGTCTGAGAGCAGCAGCGTTCCTGGCCCAACTCCTTCATCCTCCGACTCGTCCGTCATCAGCTTCCCGAGCGCTAGTGACACTCCCACCGGAGATTCCACCTCTGTTAGCTCGACCGAAGTTCCGACCACCACGGTCCAAGTTGACCCCGGCCTGACCTTCATCTTCACCGCCACCTCTCTCGCTGTCGCTACCAACCTCGAATCGACCGATACTGTGCAGACGTTTACGGATCCTGATCAGGCGACGACGACGGTCGAGTCGGTTGCGCCTGCTGCTACGAATGTGTTGGCGGATACGCCGTTGCCGATTGGGATGCCGTCTAGGATTTATCCGAGGGATAGGTTGACGAGTACGACTAGCCTTGCTGGGTATTCGCTCATTAGTATCTTGTTCAACCGGGATTTGAACTGGCCGTTCGTGGTGAACAATGAGCTGTCGTCCAGTCAGATCTTTGGGTACACCCCGGTTATTATCGCGACTGCTTTGGATATCCCCAGTACGTTTTTTCTGTCTCCTCCTTGTAGTGAAAGAAGAACGCTGATGTTTTCTTGCAGGCGAGAACGTCTTGACGTACGCACTCCAAGTGTACGTCCCCGTCTCCTACAAGTCCGCGAGCGACGCTACGGAGCTCGGTACGATCTGGCTCGGCTACATCCCCTCTGACCTCGTCGACACCCTCGCCGCCCAAATGAAAGCGCGCAACTCCAAATTCTACACGGGCGTCTCGGACCCTACGGCGCAAGACCTCGCTGAACGCGTCAACACCGGGTTCAACCTCCTGTCCGTGTCGCCTAGTCAAGGGAACGGAGGGAGTGGGAGCGGTAGTGGGTCTGGGACGGGTACGCTTGGTACGACGGGTGCTACGGCCGATGGGAAGAGCAGGCAGGATGCTATTATCGGCGTCGTCAGCGCTCTCGGCGCCATCGCCGTCTTCGTGCTCGTCTTCTTGCTGTACAGGACGATGAAGCGTAGGCGCGAGTTGGCCCATCGGAGGTTGAGCGATCCGCCTACGGGTGATTTGATGGGGTATCGACCGGATGGGCAGGAGTTTGATAGGGATAGTGTTGGAGGGCAGAGGAGGAGGAGTTTCTATTATGCGGAGGATTCGTTGAGGGGGTATTCGGGGCAGCAGCAGCAGCAGCAGGGGCAGTATCAGCAGCAGCAGCAGGGATATCAGGACGATATGAGTTACGATCATAGGACTCAGGGAGGCGTTGCGCAGATGAGGAGTCGGAATGTCGTTCCGAATGCGATCTCGGCGCCGATTTTGAGGGAGAGTAGTATGAATTGGTAGATGGATTGGTTGGTTGATTGATTTGGATACTCCTCGACCCTGTCCCCCCTCTCCCTCCCCCTCGCTTCCTTTGGCTTCTTTAACGGCGTAACGAACGAAATGTCCCCGACTGGGCCGGTCTCGCGGTGCTTCTTTTCTTTTGGTGTGCCGTTTGTCTGTTCTGTCTGTCTATTGTGCATGCATGTAACCAACCAACCACTCACCTACTTACTACCCCTACCTACCCCTACCACTTCTCCCTCCACCCGTACAAAAATTGATCTTCCCCCAAACCAACTACCCTACCCCTACCTTTTTTCTACTTTACCCTATTCGCTTCCTACCCTACCTTACCCTACACCGTGCTTCGCTCGTCCCCCTGGTCCCTGTTGGTGGTATCTTACATAGGTGCAGGATCTTCTTTCTCTTTTTCTCTGTTGACTTTGTTTTCTTTCGGACGTTTTTCGGCGTGCTGTTGTTGTGGATTTTCTTCTCGACTTGACTTTGAGTTTCTTGTTGCTTGCTTGTTGCTTACCACCTCTCTTGGGGACTGTAGCGGAAAGAAAGGGGAAGGGAGGGGTTTCGTCGGTTGCTAGCGAGTTCGTTCTTGCTTGCTTGCTTGTTTTCTTACACTTGCTTGTCAAAGTCAGTCAGTCAGTCAGTCGCTTGCTTACTTACATACATACATATCCCCTTACTACTTACTTGTTCTTTACCACACGTTGATGTTATTTATTGATTTCCTTTATATACCTTGTTTGTTGGTTTTTTGCGTGCGACGTTCTTCCGTGCACTTTACTTTGTAGGTGGATTCCAGTTTTCTTTTTGTATGTGGTTTTCAATAATTTTGTTGTTTCGAGTCTAAGTATCTGATGGAAGTGTGACTAGCCCCAGGGGTTCACTTGACCGAGTTCAACGGGGTCGTTAGCAAGGACTCGCTTCCCAGTCTCGACAGTTGAATTCTCGCTCAATTTGAACGCTATGCTTCATCGAAATACTTTGGAACAGAAGTGGAACTCAATCCAACGGCTATGTAGCTACATGTGGGGTCCGTGGTTCTGATATCAAATGCGCTGAAAGAGACTAGGTGAAGGGTCCGACGAGTATCAATTTTGGGGTAACGTTTCAACCAAAACGCGCGACTCGATTCTCTTGAGGGTTCGCCCTGCTGGCAGCGTCTCTGCAAACAAAATATGATCAGCTCCGCAAAACCCCGGCAGGACCAGATTGAAGGTGGGTTGAACTCTCCAAAGAAACGACGAGAAATATATGCCTACTCACAGAGAATTCACGGTAGTCCTCGCAACGCACCACTGGCCAACACTCCGATTCGGTTCAAAAGCGCCTACCATGGGCCTCTGTCGCACAAACTCGACAAAGAGCGGAAGCCTGGTTCCAGTCGTCCACGCTCGCTGCACCTGCATAACGATACGCTCTTGCGACCTCAAAGGCGTCCACTGATGAGCACTATCAGTCGCCCGTCGAGGTATCTCTTGGGTTTCTGGGCCCCGCATCATAGATATAGCTCGTTCCGCCAAAGCAGGGCACTCCATACGCGGATACAACTCGAGCCACATGTCGACGGGGAGGCAGCTGGGAGGACGTTCTCCCTCAAAGCACGATGATGCATCCCACCATATCATCGAGCCGGGCTCCGGATTGAACGATCCTGATGAGACCAGCTTCCGGAATTCGGCAATCGCACAGTGGACTTGGAACGCTCGAGTTGAGAGACTGCATTTGATTTTCCGAAAGTGACGCTCTTCAGGTAGAAATGGAAGGTCATTTACCTATTCGAAACGAACGATAATATATGAGGTACTTACCTAGGTAGCTCCGGCGCATGACTGCGCATTCCTTCTTGTGCTTTGCTTTCCAGTCGACTTTCTGGCAATCCGGCGTGCAGTAGATGACCGAGTGACAACCCGAGCAGGATTTTGGGACTGGGCGACCTGCTGTCCTCTTCGCGATGTACGGAGACTGTAGTGGAATATGCGGGCACTGTAACGTCAAATCCGACAGTAAGTATCCCAGACATAAGGGGACTGCATTGCGTCTTCACTTACCTGGAAGTTATCGCAAATATGAACAGTCAAATTAGAGTCCAGGAAAGTCAACCTATTCACAAGGTCATCGACCAACTTTGCCCAATCCCGCCCAATATTTTTGATCTTCATCACAGAATCAACCAACTTCCTATCCAGCTGAAGAAGCGTAGTGGTGAAGGCCCGAACGAACCGGGGGTAGAGAGCGTACCCCGTCCATTGCGCGATAATGTAGGCCCCCGCCTTACTACGGATACTGCCCAAACCCGTCTCTTCACCTGCACCATCATCATCCCATCCGCTGTTCAAAAGGTCATCGAGGATGATCGAAACCAAGCCCGGTTCACTAACGATCTTGACAGCTCCGCTTATCGGGTTCTCCCCTTCCTGCGATGCAGCGCAGCTGTGTAGCGTATAACAAAAGGTGAGCGAGTCGTCGTGTGGGATAGAGGGGTGGATCGCAATGAGCGCCTTTGCAAGCTCGGATAGGTAATCCAAGCGACGCAGAGGTGCTTGGATAACGGGGTGTGAGGATACACGCTGCAGGATATTGAATGATAGAGCGTATATGGTTCGGAGAGTTTGGGAGGTGTACCCCCTCCTCCCTGAACCGTGTACTTTTGCGGGGAGA
This sequence comes from Candolleomyces efflorescens, assembly GCA_027579765.1. Classification (NCBI taxonomy): domain Eukaryota; kingdom Fungi; phylum Basidiomycota; class Agaricomycetes; order Agaricales; family Psathyrellaceae; genus Candolleomyces; species Candolleomyces efflorescens. Next base: position 48,277 of record JAMZDL010000093.1, read on the forward strand.
GTATGGAGGAGGGGTATTTGTCGAACCCGATCGATGAATGCATTGCAAAAACGGGTGAGCTCGAATTTAGTGGAGAGGATGGCGTCGAAGATCCGATCCGAGTACTCTGTATCAAGTTGGCCGATTGTGAATATGCCCCAGAGGGAGAGGATCGGAAAGCCCTCGGGATCGGGTAAGAGCAGATTGCGAGATCCATCCTGCTCTCTAAACGCCCAAAGAGTAAGAAGAAGGCGCATTCCATTGGGTGAGTTGATAAAGGCGTCTTTGAGACGGGGATCTGCTTGCACCAGCTCGCTTATTCCTGCTATGTGTAGATTGAGACTCTGGTTCCGATCGGACGAAGAGGTAGCGTAGGGTGTGACGCCAGGTCGTAGAGGCTTGGTGATGCTTTTCAGGTACGCAAGGAACCATATCATCAGGTCTTCAAAATTCTCAAGCAGTCTTGAAACTGTCTGCTCCCCGATCGTGCCACAACGATGGATGATGGCATTGATGAGAGAAATAGAAAGCATTCCGCGATTGAAGGTGTCGACTGAAGTAAAGTGAAGAGGAAGATTTGGAAGTTTGTCTGCCTGGAGGTGGACAAAAGCGGCGTCCAGGATAGCGACATCGTAGTTGTGGACTGCGAGATGCTTGCCGACGTGGTGCATCTGGTGAAAGACGCCATCTCTTACCCCTTGGATGACCTTGTGTCTACGATTCGCTGAACTGGAGGGGAGGACGTGGCTGTAGCTATACGCACCTGTTGAGAAAATGTGACTGGGGGCGCCATCTGCTGTCCAACCTTAGGAGAGGAACGTGTTTCGGGGACGTTCCATTGTAGGTGAAATTCAATCGCCGCATGATCACTTCAGTTACCGCCTTGCCTCAACATTCGTTTCCCTAATGCTTCGAGTTGGGGAGGATGGTTGGGCGTCCTCCCTTGTGAGTCTTATCCTAAGCCTTTTTGCGTTTGGAAAAAGAAGAAAAGTCGTTGCGATGGGTAAAATTGTTTGCAATGCTATGTATGTGCGAGCTGCCGAACAGCCGGTTTGTATGTCCGCGCCCGCTTGGTCCTCCTCCCAATTTGCGACGAAAGAATCCCTTGCTCACACTAGTATTCAGATGTTCAACCCGTTGAAATCTCGCCGAAATTAAATGTATGTTTCTCTAGCCTCTGTCGATCACCGCACTCTGAAGCTCATTTGACAGAACTCAAAGATGAAGTGGTCCTCGAGATCGTCCATTGACCGAATACCGTTATTCCATTGTTTCAAGCAAACACGAACGGCAAACAGGTTCCATCACTTTTGCAAACAGGCAATTCATCTACTCTGCGACCTCACAGACTGGCGTAGCCTCGTTGCTACCACTCTTTGACTTAAAGTCCAGCACTGCGACCACGGGAGCCAAGACGGCTCAACCTGACCTCCTCAATGCTCATTACGGCTAGATCTTCAAAGGTCAGATAGTCTGCTTGGGTCCTGACGGACACAACTTTCGAACTCAATTGTAGAAGCTGTATAACAACGTTTCGATCCCAAATCCCAGGGCTGTGTCCAAACATTATCGTGTTGGAACGCCGCAGGTAAAGCCTCATCGCCACCTCATTCCCAGCACACCTTTGCCGTTGACCGCCATCTCCCGTCAACTCAAATGTCTGGCGAAGGCTCTTCAAGACTTCGAAAACGCGACCGCTTTCACCAGTATCTACCCTCTCAGTTGGGCCGTCACTCACCGTCAAATGCCTCGATCTTGAGCGCAAATGAAGAAGACAGCGCCTCGATCCTTCCAATACACTTGTCGTCGCCGCAGCGTGCCTGGGGAAGCCCTGAGAACAACCCCAAGCCACGTAAGCGAGCTCAAATCCTCAAGTTGTTTTGGAGATCTACCTCGGATTGCCCTCCCGCTCCGAAGCCTTTCGAGCGGACCACCCTCCAAAAAGACCTTGCTGTGCTATCAACGACGTATCTGATGGAGGATCGTCCCAATTTGAAGGCGCTCATCTTCGCGATTGTGACTCTCGGCTCGAAATGCGAGCACAAAGAAGTGAGTTTCCGGGGTTGACTTGGGATTGACAGAATCAATGCACTGTTCCTGACCATAGACCTCTTAGCTATTCATCGCTAGATGCACTGAATTCTGCATTTGCTTGGGTCAATACGATGAGGAGGACCCTATGGGCGCAGTGAACGCAGTCGACGAATTTTCTCGGTGTGTTACACTGTACACAACTTCATCCACTTAGAATTACTAACAAGTTCGATGAGGTGTATCGAGCATATCAATTCTTTCGACTACAACATCGAAGAGTCGTTTAAAAATGCTGAGACCCACATAGACCAGTCAATCACGGCTATTAAGGCAAGCGTTGCGATTGTCATTGCGATGCGATACTTAGCATTGACACCGAACCAGGCGTCGCACCCCTCATTGGAGGAAAGCAAAGCAAGGCCTCGTAGGGGACTCTCAGGAGCGCTGGTTATCGCTCTTGATGTCGGTATTCCGGTGATCACTGTTCTGAAGGACGCCGTTGAGATCATCGGCGCGGTACCGTTCCTGAAGCCCGTTTTCGCTGCCGTTCTTGTCATGTCGCAAGCTGCTCGGGTGCGTGCTCTATTTCTCTTGTAGTTCAGTTCGAACATTGAGCTGATAACTATCTTTTAGCAGACTCAGTCAAATTACGATGGAATACTGGCCCTCTCTACTATCGCAGGGGATTTCGCGTTGAACATCGCTGAACGGTGCGCCACCTTGAAAGCCTTGCCTCCGGAACTGGACGATGCTGTCAAGAGGCTAGAAAGGTACGCTCGTGCGTGTTGTGTTGAGGGGTAGGTGCACTCTGGAACTCAACATTTGGTGTTGTTCCACCAAGTCGATTGCGTGCAATCGCTTCACGCTGCCAAGCGATGAGCCAAAAGAGCTTCATCTCCTCCTTTTTTCAGGCTACAGCTTTCAAGGATGAGCTGGATGATCTGAGACGGAGCCTGGATGCTGCGATCCAGGATTTTCAGGTATTCAAGTCTTCTTTTGATATGCAAAGGTCTAATCACTCCTACTGTTAGAATGCGAATTTGATTGATATCCAAGGGACGCTGCAAAGTATTGCTAGCCATGTTGGTACGTTTGTCTGGTGGATTATTAACGAAAAGGTCTGACAGCCAACTCAGAATGGGTGAGACTGGATGCGCTCCCTAATCACCCGGATATGAGTGGAAAGCTAGCCGAATACCTCGTTGAAAGTCGGACGACCGATGTTGAATATGTTTGCGACTGGATCGAAAACTCGGGGGAGCTGCTCCTATGCATTCACGGTTCGGCCGGCGTAGGAAAGTCCACTCTCGCTGGCCACCTTTCAAAGGAGCTGCGTGTCTCTGGTCGGTTGGCCGGCTCTATTTTTCTTGGGACCTTTCAAACTGACACGTCGGGTCCCGAGACGGTCATTAAGATGCTCGCTCATGAAATTGGGAGCATCCATCCGCAGACAAGACCGAAAATCCTGGATGCTATGCAGCAGTGCCACGGATCCTCCCTTGATACCCATCTGCAGAAGTACATCCTTGAACCCTTGCAGTCACTCAACTACCCGCATCCCCTCGTCATTATTGTGGACGCGCTTGATGAATGGAAGGACCACGCTATATTCCTCTCATCCCTTGGATATCTGAATTGCCACACATCCGTCGTCAAAGTCATTGGCACCGGCCGTTTGAACCCTATAGCGTCGTACTTGCCTGGCATTAGCAAAGTCTCCGTGCGGCCATATCTACTCTCTCCTGTCTCGATCAAAGTGATCAAGGAGTACTTCGAGAACCATCTCGATTCCGTTCCGTGGGTGGACGGACGAAGGGCCCATCCCCCAGATATCGACAAGCTCGCGGAGCTTTCAGGGGGGCTCCCCGTCTGGGCAGCAACTGTGATCGCTCTGCTTTCATACCCGTTCAGCGAATTGCCGCCGCACCAAACCCTCGCAGAGATTGTCGGAAGTCGGCTTCAAGTTGGTGGTAGTGACGCGCTCGGGCATCTGTACCAAAAGGGTCTCGAGCGTTTGTTCGACGTGGCGGATATTCAGAGGGAATTCCGGCTATTCTTTGGAGCAATCATTGCCCTCCAAGCACCACTCTCCATCACCAACTTCTCCGCACTTACGGACATCCCAGTGCACCTCGTCAAGAAGATACGAGCTGCCCTTGCCGCCTTCCAGACGCGGCCTCCACCACCTGGCTCGGGGAACATCATCCATCCGGCAACGGCCCTCTTCCATCTATCGCTTATCGAGCATCTTCAGGCTGCAGGCTTGGAGTCCCCTTTTGCCATCTCCACCTCTCATATCCACGACGTGCTCGGCTCGAGGTGTCTCAAGCAGCTAACGGGCTTGTCTCCTCCAGACCAAGAATCACATCTTTCTGCCATCCAGGATTATGCAGTAAGGTACTCATTGTACCACGTCTCGAATGGAACCTCACACTCGAATGATGGACCCGCGAAAGAACCTTACTCGCTGCTACAAACCATGCCGGCCAGCACACAGCAACAGTGGGCAAAATGGTTTCACAAGGCCGTGATACCTGGAGATGACGAACTGGAGTTTGGGATGGACGACGGATTGGGAGAGATTCTCAAAAAGTTGGCTTATCGGCTGGGCGCACTCGGTGGAGACCAATGGGGGCTTCAGGTGGCTTGTTTGGAGGTTGCAGTACGAATCGACGATGGCGATGCGGAGGCATGGTCCCGATTGGGACGGTGCTACAGTAATCGAGGTGACAGAATGAGCAGCATCCAAATGCGTGACGCTGCACTGGCGGCATCTCGACGTGCTTTAGAGCTGCGACCAGAGTGGCACCCCGATCACTCCGGCTCACTCGACGACGTTGCAAATGCACTCTGGTCATGTTTCCAACTCAACGGAAATCAAGTCACCCTCCGTGAAGCGATTTCGTGTTCCCGCAAAGGACTCACTCTCTGCCCCGTTCCCCACGCAGACAGAAATCTTCATCTCAGCACTCTCGCAAATACGCTTGACAATCTTTATCAACAAACCGGTGACCTCGAAACGCTGAAAGAGGCTATCTCTCTGTGTCGAGAGAGACTTGATCTCTGTCCAGCATCGCACCCAAACCACTCCACTGCTCTCAACAACCTTGCCACTGCTCTTCAGTCTCTTCATGCACATGAAGGGAAAGGGGACACTGATGCATTGAAAGAGGCCACTAAACTGCACCGTAAAGCGGTCCTGCTATTTTCTGCACCACACCCGAACCGCTCTAGCTCACTCAGCAACCTCGCCAGCGTCCTAGCCGATTTTTACGACTTCAGTGCTGATGAAAAAGCATTGAACGAAGCTATCTCGCTATACCACGAGGCACTTGCCCTCAGGCCTGCGCCGCACCCAGGTCGCTCCGCGACACTCTACAATCTCGCGCGAAGTCTCGGCGCTCGTTACCAGCGTGATGGCGATATCAGCGCGCTGAATGAGTGCATTTCGCTGTATCGCGAAGCGGTTGGACTTCGCCCTGCACCTCACCCAGATCGCCATGATTCCCTCAACAATCTTGCGGCTGCGCTTTCGTTACAGTTGGCGCTGAACCAGGATGTGAGGGTTCTTGATGAGATTATATCGCTTTGTCGTGAACTTCGGCTCTTGGTGCCTCCGACTGGGCACAGATACAGTGAAAAATATCTCGGAAACCTCGTTCGGTGTCTTGAGAAGCGGCGTGAAGTCACAGGAGATGATCAAGACCAAGAGGAAATTGAGGAGCTGAACGTAGAATTGGCTGAATTGGAAAGAGCACGGCGAAGAACTGGGAACTGAGCCTCAGTATCGAACATGCAAAACACTCCTTTCCTCTGGGCCCTTTTCATTTCTTTCATGTGATGTATGTACATCTGACTTGCTCGAATGCTGAGATACCTAGTATATTCAGATCATTGACCAACACCATGTAATATGTATATCGAGAGGACTTCAGAATTGCCAAGACTGTCGAAGACGTTCGGCTGCCTCTCGGTGCCTCCCAAAGCAGTCTAAGCCCATGAGCTCCATGCGAAGCTATGGTGCAGTGTGACGTCCGTAATTTGCGGCTGTCCGTCAAGTTCCTGGATTACAGTCCTCCGTGCAGCAGCGGGCCACTCGCCGTCTACATATGTACAGGTACTGGGACTTTCTTATATAAGGTAGAAAAGGCCTTTTGTTGGTCGACGAGAAGATGATGGGTGAATCGCACCGTTCCATTGCCGTTGACTCGTTCGTCCAGGTTTGAAATTTGATTGTCCGCGCCCGGACACCTCGGTTCTCCTCCGGAGCTCCCTTGCTCACATAGAGCTCAAAGATCACCAACTTTGAGCGCTTCTTAGTACGTCAAGTCTACTGATAGATCGAACTCGGGCTAATCCGTGCTCACCACTAAGATGTTGGGCATCTGACTGAATGCCTTGGGGGCATGTTGGCTGGCGGGCCATATCAGGCATTCGTATTTAATTGCACGAGGCGCTTATCATGCTTGAACTCAGTCCTCGTCCGCGATGAGTTCTTCTCCATTAAGGCTCACTACCATCGACCGTCAGGATCAGGACGAGAAAGCGGGTGATGTGCCAGCGCCCGAGCGAGATGCACGACGACGATTGGCAGCAGCTGGCACAACTGTCCTCGTTCCACGACCCTGTAATCTGTTGACGGACGCAGGGCCAGGTCCTCTGCACAAGCAACGGACCTCCCATGTGCTCGTTCCTCGGCCGTGCAAGCTTCTGACTGAGTCAAAGTGAGTACTTCAATCCAACTCAACCTCATATCTCCGCTCAGGTATCCTCATGGAAGACTTGTGCTTGACTGCCCTGTTCCCGCAGAGATACTTGCCAACCATCCCCATCGCAATACACGTGAATTCACGCATATGCGGTATACCGCTGTCACCTGCGATCCTGACCAGTTCGAAGAGGCTGGGTTCACTCTACGCCAGATGTGGTTTGACCCTCCGCGCGAGACGGAGCTTTTGATCGGTGTCACGGTGAGTAGCGAAGACGAGGTGGAGCTGCTCAGTCAAACGATCTACGCTGTTATGAAGAATATCGCTTTGTTGGCTAGGCTTGATTGTCGGCGGAGGATTTGGGGAGGGGGGTCGTGGAGGAAGGTCGTGGTTTGTGTTGTGGTTGATGGTGTGGTCCAGGTCGATTCGGGGATGTTGCGAGTGCTTGCTGCGATGGGTGTGTATCGGGAAGGGCTCTTTAAGAGGCGGGTTGGCCGTAGAGAAGTGATGGCGAATGTGTACGAGTATACAACACCAGGTATGTACCCATTCGATATCCCCAGATGGGTTTTTGGAAACATACTCACTATCTGTCTGTGGTATCACTTGTGTAGTCGCCCCATCCGCACCTTCGCTCGAGATCAAACTTACCCCAGACTCTGATCCACCCTTCGTCCCCGTCCAAATCGTCCTCTGCCTCAAAAACCAACCCCAAAACAAAATAAACTCACACCAATGGCTGTTTAACGCCTTCGCTCCAATTCTCAAGCCTTTCGCTTGCATCCTCCTCGGCGCCGGCACCGTACCCGGGCCCACATCTTTCTATCAACTATGGGCATCCTTCAAGCTTGATCCGCACGTTGCAGTTGCTCGTGGAGAGGTTGTGCCGCTGGATAGCAGCTGTGATGCTATTCGGTATGCTTATGCTCGGAGCCTTGTGAAATATGGTGATCGGTTTGAATGGTCGATCAGGTACCTCTTTCAGAGGGCTTTCCAGAAGGCGATGATGTATTTTCCAGAGCGAAGAAGGAGGACAGGCTCTAGTAGAACGTTTGTGGCGTTTAGGTATGCTCGGTTGCAGTATTGGCCGAAAGGTACCAAAGGGGTCTTACAACGGTACTTTGAGAAGGCTGAAAAGCGTGAGGTTGGGTTTCCTTTTTTTCCTATTGTCATAGTATCCCAAGTCGCTGATTCGACTTGCTTGCAGTCCGACGGCGATGGTGCCAATATTCGTGATTCGGCTGATGAACTTGTAAGTGAGGATGATACATACCTAGTATCTATCTACTATGCATCGAGCTAACAGAGTAAACCGTACCCAGATCCTCATGCGAGAGGCGGCTCCGCAAGGAGCTCGTTATTGGACGTCTCTCCGCGTCAAGTCTGCCTACGCCATTTGGTCCACCCAGGCCTGACGATATAAAGATGCCATGTCGACTGTGTACTTCTGCGAGGTTCGTTTGATATGTATCTTACTTGCACAAATTCAAAAATGTACTGGGCGAAGCGGACTCAGTCTTGTGCTTCAATCTCAGTGAACTTGTCGCAGCTTATAAATCTTAACGCTTGAACGCTTTCCGAATCCTTGACCGCTCGCCCTCGTGCTCTAACATGTGAGCTTGCCCGAATTCAGTAGAGGCCTGTGTTCTTAGGACTCTGCACATGCTTCAAAGGACGAAATATGGATCTTCGTATCGAAGATCTCGATGAGCCTGACCTGATAGTTATTTGAGTCAGCGCTCTCCCTGTCCTTCACGCCACCAAACTAGGAGGACCGTATGTGTTGAAGTCGGAAAAAACTGAATGAATAAAAATGTATTCCTTCTAGCCGACTCGAACGACTGACCTCGTCATTACTAGTGACGCGCTCTACCAACTGAGCTAAGAAGGATTGAAATGTGATCTCAATAGGCAAAGCTCCGCGCGTAACCTCTGTTTTTCGTTTTCCGTCTCCAAATCCTCCACCATCCCCTTGCCTCTTGCCTTCGTCGCGACCGAACACGATGAACAAGGCCGGTTCATCGTCGAAACCAAGTGCACCGACCCCCGAAACGTTCTCTACCCTTCACACAGAGTTGCAATCAGCAGCACTCAAAGCGACACGGGCATCGGCAGGCCTTCCATTGGACCTCGCGTTCTACAAGAGTGTCGATGAAGATTTGAAAACGAGCGTGGATGATCTCGAGGCTAGGGTGCTAGCGTTGATTGGGAGATGTATAGGGCTGGCGAATGGGAAGGGCAAAGGCAAGGAGGTGCGGGTTGAGGGCGAGGACGTGATTGACGATTTTCATGGGACCATCGTCGACTCTGTGGACGTGTTATTGGAAAGAACGGTGCGTGTTCAGCCCTATTCCAAGATTCAGGAAATTCATTTCATTGCAGGATATATGCTTAGACGAGTATTCTGGTAAATTGAAACGACCAGCAGCGCCTGCAAAGCCTGCAGCTGCCTCTTCCTCTACCCAAAAGCCTACGGATGCAAAACCATACCTCCCAGCCTCTCTGCAGCACGCCTCGAATATCCCAAAACCACAGGAGTTGTTCCCTACACAGGTGGACAACTCGGACGACGTCCAACCCCCTCACATACGCTTCCTTAAACATAAGTACAATGCTCGAGTACCTCTGGGATACGTCCTGCAGAAGGAGGACATCGAGGACAGCTTCACCGATGAACCACTCCTCTTATCCTCCCACCCCTACTACTATGAAATCACCCACCTCCAGTTCCCGGCCCATGTCCACGCCGTCCCCTCCTCCCCCTCCTCCCCTCCCTCGCTTCCCTCACCTGTAACCTACGTCTCCACTCCCGCTCAATTCGACGCACTGCTGGAACATCTCACCTCCCCCTCCGTGCTCGAGATCGCTATAGACTTGGAGCACCACTCCTACCGCACCTACCGCGGCTTCCTATGTCTGATGCAACTCACCACGCGCACGGGGGGAGACTTCATCGTAGACCTCCTCGTTCCCTCCCTGCGCGCCCGCATCCACGAGCTCAACGCCCCCTTCACCGACCCATCCAAAATCAAGGTCCTCCACGGTGCCGACTCCGATATCGTGTGGCTCCAACAAGATTTCGGCGTATACATCGTCGGGATGTTCGATACGTTCCACGCATCCAAAATGCTCGACCTCCCCCGCCACTCCCTCGCTACCCTCTTGGAGCTCTATGCAGACTACACCCCCGACAAGAGATTCCAACTCGCTGATTGGCGGATCCGACCGTTACCGGAGGAAATGCTTTCTTATGCTCAAAGCGATACGCATTGGTTGTTGTACCTCTATGACCGACTACGCGCTGCGTTAGTTGACAAGGAAAGTTCAAGACCTGGGTCTCCGGACGCCCTCCTCCCTTCCACCACCACAAGCAGAACGCTCCTCGACGAAACCCTCTTCCGTTCCTCCCAAACCTCGCTCCGCCAATACGTAATAGAGGAATACGACGCCCTACGCGGATCAGGTCCAGGCGGGTGGGACACCCTCGCTAAAAAATGGAACAAAGTAGGTTTGACCTACCTGCCCTCCTCGCCTCCTCCCACCTCCACCTCGGGTTCCATTTCCCAACCCGCATTCGAAAATGTATTCAGATCCCAACGCCTCATCTATACGGCCCTCCACGGCTGGCGCGACCGTACCTCCCGCGCTGAAGACGAGAGCACGCGATATGTCCTTCCGAACCATTTTTTGTTCACGTTGGCTGAGAACCCGCCGGCGGATATGAGTGCGCTTTTGGGGAGGTTTAAGGGAGGGGGTGTGCCGGCTGTTGTGAAGAGGAGGGCGAAGGAGCTTTTGGAGGTTATTAGGGGGGCGGTGAGGGAGGGGATGGTGGTGAGGCAGCAGGAGGTGAAGGAGGTGGAGGGGAAGGAGGATGGTCTTGGGGAGAAGATGGTGGTGGATGAGGATGGAGATGGGAAGAAGGATGTGGATGAGGGGAAGGTTGTGGGTGAGGTGTCTCGTAGTTCGCTTTGGGGTACAGGTGGGTTGCAGCGTGCATCTTCATTTCATTATAGGTCTAACGAACGGATTTGAATTACAGGTTCTCGGCATCTCGTCGCTACTTCGTCCACCCTCCTCGGCGCACCTTCGTCCTCGTCGGCACTAACAACCTCCACAAGCACCCTCTTTGGATCAGTCTTACCCTCATCCAATACCGCCAACTCTTCGATCTTCTCTAGTACCAGAAAATCCGACAACCCAACATTCAAAGCCCTCGTCTCGAAAATTAACCGCACGCTGGTCATCGTACCTTCGATTCCCAAAACTCTCTTTACCACCCATCCTCCCTCGACCCCATCCTCATCCTCAGCCTCACCCGCAAAACCCGAACTCGAAACAGAAGGGAAAGGTGACGCAGCCATCGATGTCGACGAAACGCTCGGAATGCAAATCGACTCGAAGCCGATGGCGTTCATCCCCGCTTCTCAACGTACGCGCGCAGGTGGGATGGAAGATATGGGCCCGATTGTTCAAGTGGGTCGGAAGAGCGGTGGAGGGCGGAATGCGAAGAAGAGGAAGCGGCAGGGCGAGGTGGGTGCTGCGAAGGGTGGAGAAGAAGATGGGGTAGAAGTTGATGACGATGCGGAGGTAGAGGGAGGAGGAGGAGAAGGAAGCTCAACGATACCTCCCGAAGGCCATCAAAATGACGAGGAGGAAGAGCCGTACGATTTCGACGCTACACCCAACGTCCTCGACGGTCCCTCTTCCAAAAAGCGAGCCAAAAAGTCGGATCCCAACAACGCAGCGCAGAAGTCAAAGAAGGCGAAAAAGGGCAAAGTGGAGAAAAAGGGTGCGGCTGGGTACTTTTATAATCCAGAGTTTGGGGCTCCGCCGAAGCAGAGGAGTGATTTTAAGGGCGGGAATAAGAGTTCTACTTTCAAGTAGATAGGTAGATATGTAGGCGGGTTTGGTGGTTGTCGTTAGTGCATCTATGTAGAGTCTTGGGGGCAACGAGGTTACGCCTGGCGGTCTTATTGAGGTCACTAGCTGGACGTCGAGCTCCCTTTTGTTTCCTTCACAATGTTTGGGTTGATTGGGTCTGGCCGGGACTGCAGGCTCCGCGTGGCGTCCAGGAAGATTCGGGCGGCTTCTGAGTTTTGAATATAGTATCGATTTTAGGGATGCGCATTCAAGTACTTCCGAGTGCAGGGTTTGGGGCGAAGTGTAAACGTTGAACTCCTGGTGGGCGTACTGCTATCTAATCTTATCGAACATTATAAGGCGTCTATCAGTGCTGTGATTTGTGATGGGACAAAGGGTTGATCGATCGTCTTTCCGTCGGGGACTCGAACCGAAACCTATGTCCTCTGAGTACAGCACCCTTCACACTGCGCCAACCCTTCCCTAAACCAAACAGTGCTCACAATGGCTGCCTTCTTCCCCAGTGCCAGCCATTCCACCTTCGAGGGACTGCAATTTAACGTCACTCAAACCATTCAAGCGCTAGATGCAAACCCGTTGGCGATCCTTCACAAATACAGAGCTTTGGAAGCAACGTATACCTCAAAAACGGCTGCAAGTGCCACGAAATGCAAACCAGGTACTCGAATCAAAGCAATTAAGGATATCACGAGTTGGGGAATCGAGGTGGTTGGCCTTAGTTTGTCCTCGGAGTCAATGCTTTGGCTTAGAGGCCCTGCTGGTGCCGGGAAAACGTGTATCATGAGGGAAGTCACTCGTGTCTGCCGCGAAAGGGGGATACTGGCTGGAGACTACTTCTTCTCAACACAGGTCCCTGGCCTCGACGACGAAACACCTTTCATTGCAACAATTGTTTCCCACCTCATCACAGCAATCCCAGCACTGGAGCATCTAATTCAGGAAACAATTCGATCTAATCCGACCATTTTCTCGCAATCGCTGGATGTTCAAGTGGAGGAGCTCATTTCCAATCACATCGCGTCGCTCCCGCCACAAAACCCAGCACCTCGAATCATTGTTGTTGACGGATTCGACGAATGTCGCAATCAGAAGCAGCGAGCACACCTCCTCCGCCTTCTACGTTCACTTGTTTCTCCTCCACACTCCTTCCGAGTTATTATGGCTAGCAGACCAGAATACGACATACGCACGGCTTTCAGCCAACCGCCGCTGAGCTCAATAACAAGGACTCTTCGCCTCGAGGACTACGAGGCATCCGGAGAGATCTATCAGTACCTCTGTGATGAATTCAACAAAATACGCGAAACACATCCTGCGAAGGAATCTATCCCATTGCAGTGGCCTGGCGAGGCTACCCTTCATGCACTGACCGACAAGTCATCAGGGGGGTATATCTACCCCTCGGTGGTCATCAAGTACGTGGACAACCCACGGCGCCATCCGGTTGACCTCCTGGAGCACGTTTTGAAGCCTACATCGACCGCCACATCTGGTCGTCCGTTCGCAGAACTCGACGCCCTCTACGAGATCGTCCTCAGCCCGCCTGATACCGACATTCCGCTGATGAAGCGTTTACTGCATTTTATCATCGAGATTACACAGCTCCCACCTGCGCTTAGGAGGATCTGCCACACGGCAGAGAAGTTGACGCATGAAATACTCCTCGCATCCCATTTCGATGAATTCCTTTCACTTCGAAAGGGAACAACAAAAATGACATTTTGTGACCTCCACTCCGTTCTTTCGGTCAACGAAGCCAAATGTCGATGGATTTATTTCCACCATAAGTCCTTGGCGGATTATCTTTGCTCCCCACAACGTGCAGGAAGCTTGTATCAACCCCAAACACACACACTCTCCGACCTGCTCACCTCTGCTATTCACAATATGGAGCTGTGGAATGTCAGGTTAACTGGCCCGGATCCTGGCTTTTGGAACGTTGAGCCCACTCTACTATATTCGTGCCAGATATGGAAGCATCTACTCATTGGGCAAAAGTGTCTCCCCTCTTCGGTCCTGGACTCTGATTCCAGGATCGTTTGGAGATGCTTTGCCTTTGCACGGGTGTATCCGCCACACAAAAGCATATTGAGCGACTTCATTGATAATTTTCATCACGAGATGGTATGTCTCATCGGTCTTATCAAGTTCTGGCATTGAACCTCGCTCACGCACCTTCATTCATAACTAAGGCCCAACAGGAGGTGGACTGCCGGCGGACCTGCGCCTCGTTCCGGTGTATGCTTGCATATTCGGGATTCGTAGAACAGGTAGCGTGGGACTCAGTGTTGTTCAACTCCCCGATGGGGAGGCTGGAGAAATTCGAGGAGGATTGCCAAGGGCTTTTCAGTCCGTTGGTCCTGATTGCTTGCTACTGACTGCCATGGCCCTTATCGGCTCCAGTCATCAAACAAAAAGCTGCATCTCCATGTCCGTCTTCGAGGCATCAACCGGTGGCCTGATTGGCTCAGCTTACTCGTCCTATTGTAAGAAGTATCCTCGATAATATCTATTCTTTGACCAATTCAAACCTTGCTCGCTGGTTCCGTGGGGTAGTATCAGAGCGAGCGTGAGTTGTCGATGAGTACTTAATTCCTCGCCTCCAATTGATGTCACGTTTGAGGCTCCATTAAGCCGGGGAGGGCTTCATCAACGGTTCCTCAACTCAGATGATAGACCAGAACAACAAGTGATATATGAGGCGCAAACCTCACATAGCTATTTTACAACGAGGAATTACCACCATACTCAGCAACAAAGTCATTGTCCGGGCACAAACCCTCACACTGTGATCCGCGCACAGCCAGGTCAAAGTCGATGACGTGGACGACGCCCCTCGAATCCCTCGTGATGTTCGCCGGCCTCAGGTCGTGGTGGTGCCACCCGAGGCGGTGCATTGGCCCGACGACGTCCGTGTAGATAGAGTCCCTAACGCAGCTGTTTAATAAGCTTCTCTCACAGATGAACAGACATGAACACTCACGCTTCATCTGGTGTCAGCTCGTCATAGACAATCGGGGTACCGCAGTAAGATGTGACAAGGAAGGGGATAGATGTCGTTGTCGAGCCACGAGCGATGAGTGTTGGTATCCGCTTCAGACCCGTCAGTGCCTGGTGCACCAACAGCTCGTGCGCGAACACCTTATCGTCCATGAAGTACTTGACCACAAAACCCAACTCGTGATACACACACACACGTTTGTTGCCCAACAATAACGTCCGACCTGGGGGTAGTATGGGATGAAAGAGACGAAGACCGTAAGACCTTGAACTGAAGTGAGCAAACGAAGGGGAGAGGCAAACAACAAATATATACTCACGAATGCATAAGGGTGGATTCAACATGGATATCACTGGTTCTGAAGGATGAAAGCATACGGAACACAGAATGGGGACCAAAAACCTTGAATAAATAAGTCCACAACCTCGACTCCGATCGCTGGACAGCGGCCCTGGTCCTCACGCTGAGGGCCATCAGGTAATCTCTTTTTCCGTGATCGACGCTCTCACCTGGGTGGAACAGCTTCTGAAGCCTCTCGACCCAATGGGATAACCCCGCATCTATGAGGGTCTTCCTGACATGGCCAGACTCATCCACCTCCAGGAACAACCCCAACGACAGCCACGCCATCGTTTCGAAAAGCGCGGCCCACCGCGCGGACTGCTTCAGGCCAGCTTCCACCGCACCTAGTCTCGCGGCACGTGGCACCCCCTCGAGGTCCAGTGCCAGAGCAATGTTGGAGGACAGCCACAGTGTTTTTGACCCGTCACCATTCTCCTGAAGCTTAACCAGGCGCAACACAAAGGGGGGCGCGCAGAGGACGCCAAACCCAGTCCGGGACTGGCTCAACCCCTCGGCCATCTACCAGGCTCATCAGGTACCTGCGCCGCGAGTAATATAAGGAAGGCGCTCACCTGACCTAATATCTTGAATCCACCAGCCGTGCCATGCGGATGGTACCCGACCATCAATTTCTTGCCGCACCAGTAATCCAAACCCGACGTCACTGACGCAGACCCCGGCTTCCAAGTAGTCTTATTCTCCCATCCCATCCAACGCTGGTCGTGCAACTTCCAGTTCAAGTTGACCCTTGTCTGTGTGCGAGCCCTGTTACCATCCTCTTCATCCTCTCCATTCACCTTCTCCACCGTCTGGTCAATATCCAGCTCGAATACAGGCAGGCGGCTTGCTCCCCCTAACGTCTGCTGGAAAAACCTAGCCAGCTTCTTCGCCCCCGGCATCAAAATTCTGGGGCCAACCTGGTTTTCTACCATAGCGAAGATGACCTCCTCCCCCTCTGCCACATTGAACTCCTCACTGATAAATTCAAAATCTGCCCCCATCGACGGTCGGAGGTCGATCAGCTCTAATTCGCTAAAATTTGGTGGCTGCATCGACTCGGTGACGTCCCACGCCTTGCAAGTGATGCTGTCGCTGCTGACAAAATCCTTTGAAGCGATTGGGTCCGAGTCGTGCTTGGGGCCACCGCCATCTGTCGGAATCTGTCGGAATTTCCAAGTAGGGATTAGGCGAGTCCAGCGGGTCGTCAGGTCGCCCACTGTGACGACCCGATTGGGCTCAATGTCGGAAGGCCTGGGGAGGGATATGGGCGCCATAGTGGATGAGAGCAAAGGAACAACAGTTCCCACATTTTTGTATGCGTGGCTCCTGCCAGCTCTTTCATCAACCGTGACTGATTGCACTCCTCGTGTTATCGTTTCCACTCCCTGGGTACGCTTCGTATCATTTGTCGTGTTTTCAACGCCGTTCTTAACAGATAATGTACCGACATTCACCACGGCTACATCGGCCTAGGCAAACAAATGGGATTGCTCATTTTGAACGAAGCGCACCGCCCTGGTGACCATCCGTATAACCAGATCATGAAGAAATTTTACTGTGCCACACCAGCACGTCCGACCGCAGGCGACGTGTCTGGCACTAGCTGCAGGCCCGCAAGCTAGTCCGATATACGGAGGTGGGGATGTCGAAAAAGCTTTTCGGTGAGTGCTTGTTCACGGTTTCATTCTTCCGTTTACATTCGCTCTGCTCTCTGTCTTTATTCCTTTACCTTGTCTTTCCTCCTCTCTCTTTTCCAAACTCCCAATCGCTCAGCTTTATTCTCCTCTGAGGACGATAAAGACAATGAGACCCGTACTCCCGATCCTCAACCTCACCCTCCCCAAGAACCTATATGTGCTATCAAACCTGGCGTTGGAGTGACTCCACGAGCACTTGAGGGGTCGCCTATTGGAGGGTATCAAAGCAGACGGTGCGGGTTGCTCTTCTACGAGATTTTCGGCATGCTGAATGGAATGTACAAATGGGGCCGTAGTGGACTCAAAGCTATCCTCAGAGCTCGAGTCTGCGAACGAGCAGGAGCTCAATTATCTGACGAGGAACGGAGATAAAGTAAGTCGTCTTTGTACTTCTTCTTTTACGTCCCCCCTTACCACTTCGAACCCATTCCGACACCGTCAAAGGGATTATCCATAGCCCATTGAGATCTGTCGGTTTCATGCCAGAGTCTGGGGGAATCGGCACTTTTTTTAAGCTTGACAACACCATTGGCATGCAGATATTCCCTCAGCAGTTTGCCAGCGCCAGTGCCAGACGATTCATCTGCATGTGCATGTACTCAAGTGTCACTTTGGAAGTTCAAATGACCGGCAGGCTGGCATACGCTTTCCTCGATTTGTTTACGCCCGCTGATAATTATCTGCGAATCTGAATGTTCAGTACGATCTGCCGTATCATTGGCTGCTACAGCTCGTGTACTTGGGACTGTAGTGCACTTCATATGGTAGATGTCACTTGTGAAGTATATATGGAGGAGGTGTCAGGAAATCGACGAATAGACGAGGAGGCAGCGTATGAATGACCAGAACGAGTCGGAGGAACTGGAGACAGGCGGTAAGGTAAATATAGGGTGTCCGAAGTCAGCCTCAGGTATCGAGGGCGAATGGCGATTTTGTAAAAGAAGGTTAGGGTATATGAGCAGGTATTGAAAACCCTACGAAATTTGGATCGTACATGTTTGATTTCCGATGTTCATACCTGCATGCATCTAATTTTTGGTCCTTTACACTCCCAACTCCTCCTCCTCGGCAATCAGTTTCTCGGCCTCGAGGGCAGCCATACACCCACTTCCCGCACTAGTAATTGCCTGTCTGTATCTCTTATCCTGAACATCACCAGCGGCAAAGACACCCTTCACCGAAGTCTGGGTGGTTCCTGGGACGGTGATGATATAGCCATCAGGATCGGTCTGCAGCTGACTGCGAACGAGGGCGGTGGCGGGCTCATGACCTGTATTCAAAACATAAAACGTTCAGTCCCGCCACCATATCAGAATGACTGACGAGCAAGCCACGCACCGATAGCGTAAAAGAGGCCGTTGACGGCAAGGTCCCTCTCTTCCCCAGTCAAAAGGTTCTTTATCCGGAGGTTGTTCAATAAATCGCCATTGCCCTGGCACTCGGTAGCGACAGTGTTCCAAAGGATGGTCTATAGAAACACCACGATTGCGAATTAGAATTAGCAAAACAATTCGAGAATTGAGGATAGGATAGCAGTAACGCGCACGATTTTAGGGTTGTTTTGAAGTCTTTTTGCCATGATCTTTGAGGCACGGAGTTCACCTCGTCGAACGAGAACGTAAACGTGGGATCCGTACTTTGTGAGATCTAGAAAGTCGATACGTATCGGTCAGGTCGGCGTGTTCAAGGATGAAAGAATGACACGAAATGGCGTACATGTAGCTTCCTCAGCAGCCGAATCACCACCTCCGATGACAGCAAGCGGCTTATTCCTGTCCACTACGAGTCAGCAATAGCACCGACGAGAGAGCACCGACTGGGAAGGTTCACACTGACCTGAAGATGGGAACAGCACCGTCGCACACAGCACAGGCGCTGATACCGCTCTGCCAATAGGTCTGTTCACCCTTCAAGTCCAATCGCTTGGCACTAGCTCCAGTGGCAATGATGACGGTATCCGCGGTCTCCGCCTCTTGTTCCTCCTGACCCTCTCTCCAGTACCTGAACGGCCTGGCTGACAAGTCGATCTTTGAGACGGTCTCGGTGATGATCTTGGTGCCGAATCGAATAGACTGTTCTCTGAACTTTTCCATGAGCTCGGGACCGAGGATACCGGAAGGGAAACCGGGAAAGTTTTCAACTGGTTGGAACGGTCGTCAGCCGATGATGAATGCGAGCGACCGGGATGGAAGGCTGGAGGTCGTACCATCGGTAGTAGTGGTGAGCTGGCCACCGGCAGCAAAGCCGTTGGCCATGAAACCTTCGAACATGACGGGTGAGAGGTTAGCTCGAGCAAGATAGATTGCGGCCGTGTGGCCAGCTGGTCCCGAGCCTATGATGACCTAGAGCAGCTCGTCGATGAGCAGAGGGGCTTCAGGGGACAGAAGGGTGGGATACAGACTACTTGAGAGTGCATCTTTTTGCTCCGTTCGACTTTGTGGATGCCTGTCGGGCCCATGGCTGTCGAGGGCGATGTTTTGGTATAGGACAGGGAGGATGCGGTGAAGATGGAGGCGCTAGATAACCATGTCCGGGAAGGAGATCTCTTTGCAGCGAATGCAAAAGAGAAGAAAAAGGAGCTGGACAGGATGGTGGATATTGTGTGGAGGAGAGAAATAGAAAAGCGGACAGCAATCACCAGACGCAGAGGCAGAAATACCCGGTTTCGGAAGAGTCAAGCGCTCAAGCGCTCAGCAATTTACAGTCGCACACGTGCGAACATGGCACTTGGACTGGAACCTCCATCTGGCACGTTGACGCGATTACTTCTATGCTGGCGGCCCTCTGGACTCTTCTCGAGCATCTTCAAATATTCAGACGGAATCTTGTACAATGACCCGTGACGATGGTGCTAAACCGCCTGCGAATAGGGAATCACGACAGTAAACTCCAACCTTTCGACAACCTGACGACGGAGTGGCTCACTTTTTTGCTATGAACAGCCCAGACTATGTCCCAGAACCTCCAAGTGGCGCTGAAAAGAAACCCCATTGCATGAGGGTTCCTGAAATTGCAAGAGAGACAGTTACTTGTTCCCTAGGTCGCTTCATGGAGTACTATCTCCCCTTCTTACCAGAGGAATGTGACGTCGAAGCCTGCGTCACGGCGTTGAGGGAGCGGGGGCTCCTCACGTCGCTTGACCGTTGGGCTCAAGTGGACGGAGATATCGATGAAGAAGTCTTTCCAACAATGGTTCAAGTCTGTCAAATTCTTCAAGAAGTTCCTCTCCCAACGAGGAGAAAATGCCATTACAACTATCGGTTTGAACCTCGCAGTTGTGTTGGCAGCCATCGCAATGACACTGAGCAAAGGTTTGATGGGTACTTCTGCTCGTCTGGATCATTTGCACGTCCATTATCCGCCGCAGATATCGTTGTTCCTGTCAAATACATTCCATATGACGAGAAGTCAAGTATTCAAGCGGTAAATAGCCCGTCTCATGATAAAAGAACATCGCTGATATGATTGCTTGTTGCTCAGACTCGTCTTCACATTGTCCGTACTTCCACCTTCGTCCTCAAGCAGGACCCACGTCGCCTGTTCGTTTTTGGGGTGCGTGCACTCGTTGTTGTTCGATGTGAGAATATTTAGACAACGATATCTTTAGATGGCTGTCGAGCGACACCAGCTATGTTTGTGGTACTTTTCTCGCTCACACCTCGCCAATTCGAGCTCCTTCAACTTCGTCGAGGTCTGTTATTCACCAGCTCTCAGCAGAATGCAGTGAAACGCTAACGGTGTATGGGTAAACAGGATCCAGTTAATCTCATCAGGATTCTCATTTCCTTCATGTTTGCAGACCCCATCTCCATAGGCTTCGACCCTTCCATCAACAGGTTACCTGGTTCAAGCCAAGCTCCCGCTTCTTACATATACGCTTTGGACAACAAAGGACCTGGAAGTTGTCGCCAGCGTTATTTCCAAACTTTGATTCCGCTATGCGGCCCACCACACACCCCTGTTACTGGACGAGCAACCCGCGTTTGGGAAGCGCAAGAGGTCCTCGCCTTCGACGACCCGACACCTGTGGAGGCTGCCCCTTCAAAAGTCATCCTACGGGAGGTCTGGACAGGCACAAGCTTCAGGACTGAGAGTGAGATTCAATCAGAGATTTTCGCAGATCTTGATGATTTCAGTCGACGCCTCTCGAATGGTTTGGAGACTGAACAGTTCCTCGATTTTGAACCGGACTTGAAAGTCCACATCCGAGACCTTTTCGTTGATGAGAAGTACAAAGAGTACTTTTTGACGGTGATTGGCGAGCTCAAAGGGCCTGTGATCAAGCCTCCTGTCCCAGGATACGAGGAAGGAGCAGATATATTCCATATTTCGAGGAGTATGTATGTCCCGGCCTACGTAGGCCAAAAGTACTCTCCAGAAACCAGGCAAGATATTGAACGCAGGTACCAACAATGTTACCGGCTGGTTTACCAAGAGCGGTGCTTCAGTCTAAAGGACATAGAACCCTCGCTCAGTTCACTCCCTGACGTCTTCGCCGTTCTAAACGACTGTTTGATTGGTGAGTCCGATTTGTTTGCGTCCTTTCGTGGTGCCAGCGGTTTTGACACGTCAGCCAGCTCTCATCTTGTTCTACTGTGCAGGCTGGGTACACAGAGACATCAGTCCCGGTAACATACTTTTATGGAGGGACGCTGGTGGTCGCCCACGCTGCAAAATTGGCGACCTGGAGTACGCCAAAAGGTATCCGACTAGCTCAACGCTACCAGATACAATCACAGTACGTGTCCACGGTGCATCACCTCTGCGGCCAAATGCAACTAACCGAACAACACAGGGAACCACCGGTTTTCTACCTGTGGAGATGCTGTTCAGAAATCGCTTCTACACAGTAGCCCAAGAAAATCCGACAGAAGAGGACGATAAGATCGCTGACTATCCACTTCAACACCACTTTCAGCATGATGCGGAGTCCCTCTGGTGGGTGACGCTCTGGGTCATGAGTACATTCCCCAATCAACAGCCGTGCCTCGACGCTGTCGCGGAATTCTTTCGCCCGAGCCCAGAACCCCTCGGGAGGCGTTATTTTATGTGGACGAAGAGCAGTGTACTGCCTCGAGTGACACAGCACTTCCACCCGAGCATATCTCACCTTGCAGGTCCCCTAGGGAAGCTTCGGTACAGCCTTTATCTTGCCACCATTCAGAGAAACGACGCTTGGCAACAGGACGACGTTGCGAAATACTCGGGCGTGTACAACTTGATGTACAAGTTTTTGTTGTTGACTCTTTGCAAACCCGAACCTGAACCCTCCTCGCATTCCCCGGGTAAGCGAAGATTCCCCAGTACCATCCATTCAGGCAGTGGCAAGCGCGAGCCGGCCAACCTAATTTCCAAAAAACTTCGTGCTTAATCGAATATTTCTCATGACCCATTGCCTATAGATACTTCTTGGTCTGGAGATAACACTATATCGACTGTACGACTTGAGTATAACGACAATTGACTCTGGATAACCGCCAGTTGCCAAGGACATAGCACCCACTTAGCCGCCACCGACTTCCACCGTTCTGGTAGGCTCATTTCCTTCAAGCGAAAAGATGTCTATACATGTGATACTATCAATTTGAGTCCGCGAGACACGCTTTGACAAGGCAGAATTTGTGCATTGATATCAGAGAGGAGAACTACTACATAATGTGCTACACTAAGCGATTGACGGTTGTATCGTATGGTTGAGCGAGTGCGCTTGCGCTTGAATGAAAAAAAGAGTCCATATCATGCTTTTGAAATGCTGGAAGAACTTGAACTTGAAACTCGAAGCGCTGGCGGACAGTAACACAAGAAATGACGGGATGTATGTATGCACGGATAAGACAGGACAAGATAAGATTGACTGATCAAGATGAATTCAAGAAGAGAAAGAGAGTTGAGGTAAACGAGGCGGACAAGAGAGCGAGAGAGAGCGTATGTATTCGAAAAAACAACTCAGACTTTGGCTTTACTATTCTGGTCCTTGAACGCAAGAAGATCGGATAAAGATGCAATTTGGTCTCCCTGTTCATGAAAAAGCAAAAAGGTTGATTAGTCAAGCCCCAAGATAAATTATAGACAATTCACGAACCTTTCGCTCCAAGACATCCACAACCTCCCGAAGATGCTTCGCGAGCATGTTCCGCCTGGGAACGTCCGACACAGGGTCCATCTCCTTATACTGGTCCGCAAGCTCCACGTAAATACTAGATGCAACACTTTATGAGCACAATGAACATGACGAAAAAGCTCTGCTACGTACCTCTTATAATGCGTAAAATCATCCTCCAACTCCCTAATAACTCGCATCGCCATCGTCTGCGGCGGAAGTCCAGCCTGGTTGCCCACTCTTCTGAAATAGCTAGCATCAGAGGGTACTTCGCCCAGTTCGTTTCGGGATACCATTCCCTCCATCATATCGGGTCGTCCCGCACCGCGCCTGTGTCTATGCCCGTGTCCATGTCCGTGCTCGTGCTCGTCGTCCTCCTCGGCTTCTTCATCACCCGACTCGGTGCGTCGTCTTCGATAACACACCGTACACGTCTTCGGGTTATGTTCAGGCGCGGAGAAGAAGAGCCTCTCGAGCCTTTCACCCCGAATCTGTGGGAAAGGCGTCTCCGCTTGGTGGTGTCTGGACGAAGACGGTTTGCGAGAAGTCGTAGCAGCGGCAGTTGGATGATGGCCTTTGGATAGTAGCTTGGCCTGTTGGGCAGCAGGGCGAGGACTGGGAGAGGAAGGTGGGATAGGCGTAGTGGGACGAGGCGGACGCTCTGCGTACACGAACGAGGGTTGTTCCAATCCCCGACGCTCGAGGGAGGGACTCCTCGAGCTACCCGGACTAGGCAAGGGGTTGTGTGATTCGTTCATGGAGAACGACTTGTCGCTCCTCCGCTCCTCGACTTCAGCGGCGATGCGTCGCAGTTCCTGTTGATCAAGGAATTGAACACGGTGGGGAGTAGTGGTAGACGAGCCGAGCGTGGCGTGGTCTGTTCGCATCGTTCTGTCGGCAGTTTGGCGTCGGGAGGTGATGGACAAGTCGAGCTCCTCGTCGTCGTCTTCATCAGAGCTACAGCTTTGGTGTATAACACTGAAGGCTGTAAATCGGGGCTTTGATTGCTCTTCCTCCTCCTCCTGTTTTTCTTCTTCTTCTTCCTCTTCCTCTTCTTCCTCGTCCTCCTCATCTCGCGACATTCCAGTATCCGCCTGGTCTTGCACCATACTAGCTTCCCTCCCCGCCCTCCTTTCTCTCAGTCCCTCCTCCACAACCCCTCTCAAAACTTCCACCTCGCCTTCGAGCCTCTCAACGTCCTCTTTGAGACGCGCAATATCACTCCCCTTTTCGCGGAGTGAGCGCGAGTCGGTTTCGCGCAGTTCGCGAAGTTCCTGCAGGAGGTCGGTGTGCGAAGCTAGCTCAGTGGTGAGGCGGGTGAGGTGTGAGCGGAGCGAGTTTATGAGAGCTTCCAGGGCTGAATTACAGCGAGTGAGTGAGTGAGAATCTGGGGGAAAAAGAGAGGAACGTACCTTTCTTCTCCTCGACTGCATCTTTGTACCGCTTCATAACCTCCTCCGAGTCTTCCACCACTTCCTTTTCCCGACCTCTTTCCTTCTCTTTTTCCCTAGCTTTACCTTTCCCTTTGCTCGTTGGGCCGGTACCGGAAGCGAGCTCGCGCTGCTGCTGCACAATCACCTCTTCTTGCTCCAGGAGCCTTGTCCGCTCCCTCGCTACATCTCGTTTACATTCGTCCAATTCCATTTCGAGTTCGCGGACGCGTCGGCGGGAGATACCGTTTTCGTCGTTGAGTTGTTGGAGTTTGTTTTGGACTTGTGAGAGGGTCTGTAGCAATCGAGCTGTAGGAAACAAGAGATAGGGGTTGAGTAAAGCGAGAGAGAGGTTGGGGAAGAGTGTACAGACCTTCGGCTTCACGAGAACCAGCACCTTTGTAGGGGTAGTAAGTCGTACCCAACCGAGCGGGGCTCTCCACGGCAGCTGTCAGCCCTGTCACATCAGGCAAGACGACTCTGCTCTTCGATAGGTCCCTCGAAAAATTTCGTCTAGAGAGGTTAGACTTTGGAACAGTATCTCGCGAAAGCTCGTTCGCGGAAGGCTTCTTGTGCTGCTGCTGAGGCGGGGGTGCTTCACGCGTACGCGCTTGCGTCTCCGAAATCTCCTTCGTAATCCCCCTCGCCATCCTCGTAAACCTCGAATTGGAAGTCGACGTTGAGGGAGTAGCGGGTTGCAACCGCACTTCTGGAGTCTGCTGTACAGGGTTGGAGACGCGGCGTGTTGGGCGAGGCGTTGACATGTTCGCCGAGTTGTTAGCGGAGAGCATGGTTGCGTTCCCTTGATTACGCTTAGCAAGCGGAGACGCCTGTGGCTGGCGGTGGTGATGGTGTTGGATGATAGGCGAAGGCGGTTGAGGATTGCGAGGCCTCTTGGGCGAGAAAGGTATTGAGCGCAGGTGGTCTGATAGTTTGGCACGAGGAGGAGAACCGGGTTCGGTGTCGGAGGATGATGACGAGGCCTGGGACATAGGAGGTGTAGGGTGGATGGAGCGGTTGGGTGGTGCATAGCCGGATTGGAGAATCCTGTCGAGCTCAGCGGTGCTGTCGACGACGATGGGGTCCGACGTGACTTGCACGGTCTGTATGGCCCAAGGGTCAGCGCGGCGGTCCAAGCGTCGAAAAAAAATAAATGCACGTACATGTCTAGACTTGCTGGGGTCTTCGAGCATGCTCATTCGCCCTACGCCAGCCATGATCTGGTTGAGTGGCCGCTCGGGGTCGTATTCTGCGCCGCTCATGCTGATATCTCTCCGGTTACCCCCTCGCCCCCCTAGGCCGGCCGTGATGGTGACAGCACTTGCATGGTGCGCTGCAGTAGACATGGTTTCCCCGCCGTAGGGGTTGATACCGTCGTCGTCGTCGCCTGTGCGGTACGACCAGCCCATGTGCATGTGACTGTCCTCCTCCTGAAAATGGTGCTCTCTGGACCTGTGGGCGAAGGAGGGGAAATCCGGGTAGGGCATGGGCCCAGAATCGTGTCTGGGGTACTCGACACTGCTGTTACTCTGGTGGTAGTGGTAGTAGTCCTCGTCGGCGTTCTCGTCGTCGCTTGCCAGCGGCGGTGCAGGAATTGCAGAAATGTTGGATTTGAGCCTGCTTTCGAGCTGACGGCGGTTCTGTTCGACGGCGTCGCGGTGGATGCTGATGTCGTAGGCAGACCCTCTGGTTTGCCTCTTCATTGTTGCCAGGAAGTGGTGGGTATCGCTGGTGATGGTGGTGGCAACGAGAGAAGAACAGCGACGGCGACAACGAGCTCGACGAGATCAACAACCAACGCGCCAGGTCACGTGTACCGTGTCCCACAACCCTTAGCCTCGGGTTAGGGGCAGACTTGCCTCAAAATTTATATTTCTATTTTATACCGCCATGGACGACCGTCCCCATAAAACGCACAGACCCTCGACGTCGGGGGCGAAGCACGAGAAGAAGGAAAAGGCCAAGGGCAAGGAGAAGAAACAGGGCTTCAACGAAAAGGCCTTTGCTCCCAAGTCTGGACGACGAGCGGATAGGCAAGGGCGACGCACGGCGGAGAAGGACCAGACCAGGCTCCATGTCCCCCTCGTCGACCTCACCCCCGATGAGGACCCTCCACCCGTCATCGTGGCGATTGTCGGCCCCTCTGGCGTGGGCAAGACGACGCTGCTGAAGAGTCTCGTGCGGCGGTATACCAAGCAGACGCTGAACGAGGCCAAGGGTCCCATTACCGTTGTGTCTGGGAAGAAGCGACGGCTCACCTTCATCGAGTGCAACAACGACCTGAACAGTATGATCGATATTGGCAAGGTCGCCGATCTCATCCTCCTCATGATTGACGGCTCCTTTGGCTTGGAGATGGAGACCTTTGAGTTTCTGAACATCTTGCAGAGCCACGGGTTCCCCAAAGTCATCGGGATTCTGACCCACCTCGACCTCATCAAGAAAGCAGCGACCCTCAAAGCTACCAAGAAGGCCCTGAAGAAACGGTTCTGGACGGAGATTTACCAAGGCGCAAAACTGTTCTATCTGTCTGGGGTAATTAACGGACGTTACCCCGACACCGAGATCCTCAACCTCTCCAGGTTCATATCGGTCATGAAATTCCGACCTCTTGTATTCCGAAACTCCCACCCGTACCTCCTGGTCGACCGACTCGAAGACCTGACACCACGCGAACTCGTCCGCACCACCAAAGGCAAGTGCGACCGCACCGTCACCGTGTATGGATACCTCCGTGGAACGAACCTGCGTTCGGGATCCAAAGTGCACATACCGGGTGTTGGTGATCTCACCATGAAGAGCGTTACGGTCTTGGGAGACCCATGTCCCCTACCCACCGCTGAATCGGAGAAGAGGAGGAAGTTGAGCGAGAAGAAAAAGCTGCTCATTCATGCACCCATGAGTGATGTTGGGGGTGTTATGTATGACAAGGATGCAGTGTGGATCAATGTCCCGGGAAGTTTCACGAGGGGGAACAACGACGGTGAGTGGTTAATCTACTCTTTCGAACAAAGTCTGATTGTGGTCGTACTGTAGCGCTGCAGGGCGAAGGAGAGCAGATGGTGATGGACCTACAGGACGTCAACGCGACTCTCGACGACGCTGTAGCCAGAAGCCAAATTAGACTTTTCGGGTCATCGTCACAGCCTCTCACCGTCGGTCCTGATTTACACAACGAGAGCGAGAGCTCAGAAGACGAGGAGGTGCTTAGCGAGGAGGAGGAGGAGGAGGAGGAAGAGCTGAGCTCAGAAGAAGAAGAGCTCGACGAAAACGATGACTGGGAACTCGAAGAACCCTCAGCCAACGCCAAAAACACCGGTCGTACAAGCATGCGCACAGGGATCCGAGAACTGCCTAAATCGCACGGAAAACAACGCGCAGACGTCGAGTATGCCGATAGTGATTCAGACCTTGGTGCTTCCGACGACGAGGAGCGGGCAGGTCGGGTGCGGTTTGAAGACGAGGACGACCAAGATATCCCTAGCGACGAAGACGATGAGGTGGGAGATGAGGAGGAGGGGGATGAAGCACCGAGATGGAAATCGAAACTATCGGAAAATGCTCAAAAGCTCGCTGCTTCGTCGCGTAAGGCCAAGCGGAAAGATTGGACGAAGCTCATTTACACCACCAACCTTACCCCGGAACAAATATTGAACGGAAAACAGGAGGAGGATGAAGAGGAGGAGAGCATGGATGTGGACGATGATGACGATTTCTTCAAGATCAAGACGCGCGCAACGGAGACGGCTGATATCCTCGACAAGGGGAAAGACGATTTGGATCCGGAGGAGTTGAAGAAGTGGGAGGATGAGGATGTCCTAGACTCGTTACGCAGGCTCTTTATCACCGGAGCCGACACCACTGTCGCTGAGGGTGAAAGGGGCGGGGATGGGTTCGGCGATGAGGAAGAGGACGAGGATGAGGATAGGGATGATGATGAAGAAGACGGCAGTGAGGACGCCGACACCCCCACACAAGACCCCGCAGCAGCTCTCGCCGCCAAAAAAGAAGCCCTCAAACGGAAATTCGACGAACAATACGACGACCCCGAATCCTCCAACAACCTCGACTTTTACCAAGAAAAGAAGGACGAGATCGCTCAACAGCTGGCTCTTAACCGCGCTGAATTCGAGGGACTCGACTCGGAAGCGCGTGCCTTGGTTGAAGGGTATAGACCTGGAAGTTATGTCCGCATCGAGCTTGCAGACGTCCCCGCCGAGTTCCCAGACCACTTTGACAGCGCGTACCCCGTCATTGTGGGTGGGTTACTCCCCGCTGAAGAGAGGTTCGGGTATGTGCAGGTTCGAATTAAGAGGCATAGGTGGTATGCACGGACGCTCAAGAATAACGACCCGCTTATTTTTTCGTTGGGGTGGAGGAGGTTCCAGACTCTGCCCACGTATTCGTTGGATGATCATAGTATTAGGATGCGGATGCTCAAGTATACGCCGGAGCATATGCATTGTTATGCGACGTTTTATGGCCCGGTTTCACAGCCGAATACGGGGTTTTGTGCGTTTAATTCGGTGGGGGATCAGCAGAAGGGGTTTAGGGTGTCCGCGACGGGTGTGGTGTTGGATATTGATCGGTCGGTGAAGATTGTGAAGAAGATTAAACTGACCGGAGTGCCGTATAAGGTCTTCAAGAATACGGCGTTCATCAAGGATATGTTTTCGTCGGCGTTGGAGGTGGCAAAGTTTGAGGGGGCGAATGTGAGGACTGTCAGTGGGATCAGGGGACAGGTCAAGAAGGCGTTGCCGAAACCGGATGGAGCGCTGAGGGCGACGTTTGAGGATAAGATTCTGAAGAGCGGTATGTTTCTTTATTTACCCTTGTGCGAATCTCATTCATTCGCTCCATAGACATCGTGTTCCTACGAGCTTGGTACTCGGTCACACCTCGAAAATACTACAACCCCGTCACCTCTCTCCTCCTCTCTTCAAAATCCGAATGGACGGGCATGCGATTGACAGGCCAAGTACGAAGAGACGAAGGACTCAAAACGCCTCTGGACGTAAACTCAACGTACAAGAAGATCGAGCGCCCAGCGAGAAAATTTAACCCTCTTGTCGTGCCCAAGAAGCTTCAAGCCGAACTTCCGTATGCCTCAAAACCCAAGCTCACCGCACCTCAGAGGACACCTACGTATTTGCAGAAACGTGCGGTTGTGATGGAGCCTGAGGAGAAGAAGGCTGTGGCGCTGTTGCAGCAGATACGCGCACTGAGGAAGGATCAGGTGGTGAGGAGGAAGGAGAAGAAGGGTGAGAAGAAGGAAGAGAAGAAACGGAAGACGAGGAAGGAGGAGGAGAGGAAGAGTGAGAAAGAGAAGGAGAGGAAGAAGGAGGTGATGAGGATCGTGGGGCAGAAAAGTCGGAGAGAGGCAGAGTTGGAGGAGGGGCACGGGAGGAGGAAGAGGTCCAAGTCATAGTCGATAATTGTCCTGGATTTCTCAATAGTTGCTTCTGTTGGTAGCTACGCTTAACCTTTTTTATGGACGGTCTCAAACCCTCCCTGAAAGCCGGATCGCCTTTGTACGTCCTATGTGAACTTTGTCTCTCTCGGCGTAAATATATTGGTGTCGAAGCTCTCATAGTAGTACATGTACATTTAGGCGGTCTCACTGTTGTGCCTTCGTCGGTAAATCAACTACACACCTTTCGTTGAGTAAAAGCAACGACAGGAAGAAATGTGGCACTCACACGCCGATGCTTTTCCCTCCACACGTCATGGTAGCTTTGAGCCCTAGAAAACAATTCAGGGTTCGTATCCTAGGCAAGCAAAGGTCGATTAACCAGATTTCAGTGCACAAGAGTATGGACGCACCTTCAATTCGTTCATTATTCGAGAAGTGAGCTTGACACAGTGCTCAAGGAAAATCCTTTCCGCTTTAGAAACACCGCCTAGCCACTTATCCATTTTTTCTAGCATGTCGCTCTCTAGCAACAGTTTGAGGAAAGATGGACTGAAGGGAGAGGGGACGTGGAGGGTTATCAAAAGCCCGACGCAGAAGTGGAAGCTTTGAGTGGTGCCGGCTTTCCAAGGTTCCCATTGGCAGGCAACGCTGTCTATGTAACGTACTTGATACTCGGGTGAAAAAGAGGAAGGAAGATAAGTAAAAGGAGGGGAACGTACCATCGCGTAGTGGGCATTGACCCATATATTTTATGCTGCGAAGCGCGTAATATTCGATGACGCGTGCGTGAGGGACGTATAGATCCTTTGAACGGGACTGGTCTCCGCAAAAATCGATAAAGGATTTGTGGTAGGTGTGAAGGGTCAACGGTTGAAACCCTGGTGCAGGAACATGGTATTCGGATAGCTTCTTCACTTCCACCGTCGTCATCAAGGAGCGGAGGTCGGAAAGGATCAGTTCGTGAGAGTTGGGCTCTCCGCATAGGAGCATATCCCAGTCTTGGATGGGAATAAGTCCGGATACAGGATTATAGAGAGGGCTGAGCTGGTAAGCTCGAAGGAGTAGAAGAAAATCGTCGTCGTCCCCTGCGTCACTACTGTCAAGTGCAGCAGTTTCGTACGCTGCTTTGGCAGTGGTGACAATCTTGCTGTAAAGGATGTCGAGCGTGGAGAAGGGATTGTTCGCGTTGCCCGAACCGGAGGATATCCAGGTTAACAGCGTGTTCAGCCGCTTTGCAGGTGATGCACGGCGCTCGGATAGGTACCTGACGAGAGTGGCCGCACAGACAAACTGACCAGATGTCGCCTCGACCAACCTCTCAACGTCGTCTCCGCTGAACCACGACGGACCTGATCCGTCAGGGTTGCTGGTGGGGATGAGAGCGAGAAGTCTTCGGCGCAAAAAACGGCGGATGTCTGCTGTGGCGTCGTATTGGTCGCTGAGTTGGATGTGGTAGGCTACACCGTGAAGGTATCCACCAGGTTTGAGAGCGCTGCGGATTGCCCATTCTGGTCTGCTGCAAATGAAGAAGCGGAAGGGTGTGGTGAGGGTGTCGACGAAGCATTCTTTGATTGCGAGTAGAAGTTCCGCTTGTCGATCTTCATCTTGGCATTCGTCGAGTCCGTCTATAAGGATGACACGGGGGACCAAGAGAGCAGATTCTGATCCCCCTTCATGCCGTAAACTCTCTATAGGATCAACGATGAGAGTTCTCATCTGTGTACGCAGTGATTTGGAGAATATGAGAGGATCGTTATCTACTGCAGCTGCAACCAATCGCCGCAGCGGTCTATGGCGCAGAGCAAGCTGGTACGCTATCGTCGGTACCACCGCCGATACAGAGTTCCGCGTTTGGTCCGTCGCAGAGAAGAAGAAAGTCGCGCCTAGTAGGATCTCCGGGTCTTCAGAACACCGTTCAGCGACGGTCTGTTGCAAGGCAGACTTTCCTGAGCCTGCAGCGCCTGTCATGCATACCAAACGTTGCTGAGGGGAGTCGGGAGAATCTCCGCTGGTGGTAGTGATCCATGACATGAGCTTGGTGGTTACCTCGACTCGAGTGTCCTCGTCGCATTTGGGAGGTTCATATCGAGTGTCAGAGTCGTGTAGAGCTGTTGGAGCTACTTTCTCCAGGAGTAGTTTCCAACCTGGTATGACAGAAAGCGCAGTGTTAGCACTCGGATTAATTTGGGGAGATGTGCCTAACCCTCGCCGCTAGTATGGTGTTGAGATGCATCTATAACCTTCATCTTTTGCACGACGAAGTGGCTAGAGTTGGCGAAGAAAGAGGGACCGCTGGCAGTGGGTGTCTGGGATGGTGAAGGTCCAGCATTTACGATACCGGTACCATGGTCAACATTTGCATCCTGTGCGAGTGTCGAGGGCGCCAGTCGGTCAGGCGCCGAAGTTGGATCCCCAACATTTAGCTCTGAACGCCGCGGAGCTGAAGAGGTGCCGACCTGGAGACCAAGAAGCCTTTTAAAAGAGAACTGCTTGCCCTTTGGTTTGGGCGCCATGAAAGTAGCTGACAAGCATCACCATCGGTGCTTTGCTCTAATTTCGACCCTTCCCACGATTTGGTATCGAGATAAGGCGCAAGGAGCTGGTAAAGAGATGAATAAAACATTTCATAGTACAACCAATGTATCACGAAATAATTATATGAGGCAGCCTTGAATCATTAAACAGAAAAGAAACGAGTTTAGTGCGTCTACCTAAACACTACTCAGCTAGGTTAGAACGGGGTTTACGAATCGAAAGAAAGGAAATATTTGGCCGGCTGTATGGTGCAATACTGTACTTGAGATAGTCTGTCGGAACCAAGAGGTATTCAGGCAGTTGTAAGTCTAGAGAGCAAAGGCAGCGTTGATGAACGACTCGATCTCCTTCTTATGTTGACTCTGTAAAAGATCGGTCAGACACTAGACTTTCGAGCATCCCAAACTGTTATACAACGTACCTTGCTTCCTGTAGCAACCGAGCTAGTCGGCTCCCTACCAGCATACAACGGGTATTTACCCTTATGGTGTTCCGTCTGGCTTCCAGCGGTATAAATCCTAGGTCCCACATAACTCCACGCTCCATTGTTCAAAGGCTCTTCCTGGCACCACAACAAACTGGCATTGGGGTACTTGTCGAGGTGAGGAGTGATCATGTCGTAAGGGAAAGGAGAGATCTGCTCGATACGAGAGATGGCGATATCTTTGATGCCACGCTCTTCGCGCGCTTGGAGGAGGGTGTAGTAGACTTGACCGGTACAGAGGATGTGTCGCTTGATCTCCTCGGGCGCGACGAGGCCCTCGTCGTGAGGTTCGGGGATGTAGCGCTGGAAGTTGGTTTCGCCGACCATCTCCGAGAGCTCAGACTTGGCTTTAGGGTGACGGAGCAAGTTCTTTGAGAAGAAGACGATCAACTAGGGTAGAATAATATAGTCAGCAGACGAATTGACATAGGTATGAATGAATACGCACAGGTTTGCGGAAGTCACGGTGGATTTGCCTCCTCAAGACGTGGAAGTAGTTGGCAGGGGTGGTGGGGTATACAACTTGCATGTTGCAGTCCTGGTGCTGCCTTTCGACCTTCTCGGGGCTGGGGAATTGGTTGGGATGGTCATCGCACAGCTGCAAGAACCTCTCGATCCTTCCGCTCGAGTGCTCGGGACCCTGCCCATCGTACCCGTGAGGCAAGTTCACAACCAACCCGGTACGTTGCAGCCACTTCCTCTCTCCAGAAGCGATGAACTGGTCAATGATACATTGAGCGTTGTTGGCAAAATCACCGAATTGGGCTTCCCAGATGGTCAACGAATCGGGGGAGACGAGTGAATAGCCGAGCTCAAAGCCGAGGGTACCGAATTCGGAAAGGGAGGAGTTGCACACGACGAATTTGGCCTGGCTTGAACCGAGGTTGTTGAGAGGGATGTACTGCTGCTCGTTATTTTGGTCGTGGATGACGGCGTGTCGCTGGGAGAAAGTACCACGCTCAACATCCTGACCGGACACACGGACGTGGATCTTTTCAAGGGCGAGAGAACCAAAGGCGAGAGCTTCAGCAGTAGCCCAGTCGATACCGGTACCTTCCTCGACCGACTTGCCGCGAGTCGCAAGGATACGAGCGAGGTTGCGATGAGCGACGAAGCCTTGAGGGTAGGAAGAGATGGCCTTTCCAATGTGCTTCAACGTCTCCTCGTTCGAGCCGGTGGGCCGGGTCGGCAGGGTGTGCTCAGCGAGCTGCTTGGGAGAGGGGAAGCCTTGCCAAGCAGCAGAGAGCCACTCCTTGCTGGTCGGGACGTAGTCCTTTGCGGCGGCAGCGGCCTTCTCGAGCATACCCCATACCCACTTCTTGTGCTCCTCAATGTCCCTCTCGGTAAAGGTGCCTCGCTGGACCAAGAACTTGGAGTACTGGGTGAGAGGAGTCGGCTGGTTTTTAATAGCCTCGTACATCCGGGGTTGGGTGAAGCTCGGCTGATCGGTTTCGTTGTGACCGTATCGGCGGTAGCAGACAATATCGATAACGACATCCTTCTTCCACTTGGCCCGATAATCGGCTGCGAGCTGGCATACAAAGTTGACGGCTTCGACATTGTCGCCGTTGACATGGAAGATGGGAGCGTCGATGGACTTTGCAATGTCGGAAGGATACGGGGTGGAACGGGAGAAGCGAGGGTCGGTGGTGAAGCCGATTTGGTTGTTCACGATAAGGTGGATGGTGCCTCCGGTTCCGTACGAGGGGAGGTTGTGAAGACCCATAGTCTCGTATACGACACCCTGACCGGCAAAGGCGGCATCACCGTGGAGGAGGACACCCATGGCGGTGGTGTGGGTGGTCTCGTCATTTTCAAAGTGCTGGATGGCGCGAGTCTTGCCGAGGACGACAGGATCCTCGGCTTCGAGATGCGAGGGGTTGGCAACGAGGGAAAGGGAGACCTTTTTGCCGGAGGGGGTGGGGCGGACGTAGTTTGCGCCGAGATGGTACTTGACATCACCAGCGGGGTCATCCTGGTCACCGGAGAATTCATTGAGAATAGCCTCAATGGGTTTTCGGATGACATTGCCGAGCACGTTGAGACGACCACGGTGAGGCATACCGATGGTGATATGTTTGACGCCATTGTCGACGGAGCGGTCGATGAGAGCCTTCATACCGGGGATGAGAGCCTCACAACCCTCGAGACCGAATCGTTTCTCGTTGGGGTATTTGCTGGCGATGAACTTTTCGAATGATTCTGACCAGATGAGTCGATCGAGGATCATTCGCTTTTCGTCAACGGTGTAGTTCCAGGGCTTGGGAACCTCGACGCGTTCTCGGATCCAGTCGCACTGCTCCTTGTCAGGGATGTGGATGTACTGGATACCAACGGCACCGCCTGAAAAAGAAAGGGGAATGAGTGGCGGGTCGGTTGAGGCTGGGGCCTTCACTTACAGTAGATACGCTTGCAGAGACTGACGATTTCACGGAGCTTCATGGTCTTGTGGCCTTCGGTGGCAAAGTGGGGGAGAATACCGGGTCCGAGGGTGATATCAGCATCGAGGTCGCGGTCTGTGAAGCCATAGCGACTCAATTCAAGTTCCGGGGGCTTGACATCGGCGAGGTCTGCGTCCAAAATGCCCAAGGGGTCGAGTTCCGCAACGTGGTGGCCTCTGACTTGGTAGGCGCGAACCAAGAGTTGAACCTGGGAGAAAGGTGGTGAGATTTTACATCCAGGAAACGTGAAAACGAAAACGAACCTTGAGATGGATGTCGAGGCCTGCACCGGAACTGACGTGGAGAGCTGGTGCACCGTCGGTAGGGTGGGGAAGATCGGTGGAAGGAGGAGGTTGGAAGGCCTGGGGACTCGAAAGACCCTTCTCCATGCCCGAGAAGTAGATGTCCCAAGAGGCATGAACCGACCTGGGGTCCTGCTTCCAGAGACGATACATTTCGTCGGCGTAGTACGTGTTCGTGCCATTGGCGAACGGATCGTTGGGTGAAGGTCCTGGGACCGCACTGGCCAGGGAGCGAAGGGGAACTCGAGAGGCCGCTAGGCTGCGCAGCAGCGCGGGCGAGCTCAATCCTCGCAGTATAGGTCGTCGTAACATTGAGGAAACCTGTAATCCTCTCCCCCGCCACCGGAGCAACGTCATCATTTTCGAACGTCACGTGTCGGTCAATCCTACCCGCCCCGACCATGATCCGGACGGCTGCTACCGGGCAGGCTCCTACACCGCCAATTTGGCCAGATATGGAGCTGATCCCTGGCCAGCGGTTGCCTTCCCGTTAGGATTTTGATTTTTATATCGCGGATAAAACCTTGGAAAAGACAAACAAGAAATATCAGCGAACTGTTTATCCCCCTCGTAATCATTTGATTTCGGTGTGAGTTCTAAAGCAAAGGCCCAGAAGCTTGCCATATCAGGATTGCTTGGCAAGCACCAGGTGCATTACCCACTCATGAGGATCGCGTCCCAGCACAACGCAGCAAGCCCATCTCTATCTCATCCCTCCATGGACCAGGCCTTAACATCCTTGTATGACAATGAGGAAGAGGAGGAAGAGAACCTGATGGTCGCAATTTTTGGCCTTGTTCTCAGTGGCGCAGTCACAAGTTGCTTGGCACAACAGGAGCAACGAGCAAAGTGACACCTTTATCTTTGCAAGCAAAACCTACTCCCCGATCCTTGAAACAACACACTGTGGCAATGAATGGACAAAATGACAGTGCTTACATCACCACGATAGGCTTCGATGTGGAGACCTTCAATTATATCCTCAATGAATTTGGTCCAAAGTGGGATAACTGGACCATCTCACACAATGATGTCAGTCCAGTTGGAAATCCTAGGCCAAGAAGACACTCTTTAGATGCTGCTGGGGGATTGGGGCTTGTTCTACACTTTTTTTCCTCAGCCATGACTGAGCAGGGTCTACAACAGGTCTTTGCCCTCACACCATCCACAGTCTCACAATATCTCAGCCATGCAGAGGAAATTTTTGACACAGTCCTTCATATTCTTCCTGAATGTAAAGTACAGTTGCCCAACAACCTCAAAGAGTACGAGCGCCTGCGTGATTTGATCGTTGCACATCACAGTGCTCTCCATGGTGCATTTGGCTCCATTGATGGCCTCTCACTTGCAGCGCAAACATCCAATGATCCAGAGCTCAAAAATGCAACATATAATGCATGGAAGAGTAGCCATCAGATTAAC
Source organism: Candolleomyces efflorescens (assembly GCA_027579765.1). Taxonomy (NCBI): domain Eukaryota; kingdom Fungi; phylum Basidiomycota; class Agaricomycetes; order Agaricales; family Psathyrellaceae; genus Candolleomyces; species Candolleomyces efflorescens. The sequence continues at coordinate 85,047 of JAMZDL010000093.1, forward strand.
AATGTTCTTGTCTTCTCGCAAGAAGGTATGTGGAAATATAAACCATTCTGACAGCTACTGACTACTACTACTACAATTCAGGTGTAATAATTGCAGCAATTCTCAATGCACCAGGAAGTTGGCACGACACTCGTGTTGCACGCCCACTTTTTAATGCACTCTGCAACCATGTACCTGATGATTTTTACTTCTGTGCTGACAGCAGCTTTCCCAAGGGTACAGTGGAAGTGGCTGGCAAGCTGGTTGCACCACTGAAGACTGGGGAACAAGTTTCAGCTGATCTGATCGAGCAAAGCATGGTACTCGATTTCAACTGCCACCTTGTTTCATACTGTCAATCTGCGGAGTGGGGGATGAGGGCATTACAAGGTTCTTTCGCATGGCTCAGAGTGCCCCTCCAGATGCAGGACAAGGATAAACAGCACCATTTTCTACTCACATGCGTCCACCTATGCAATCTTTGCACTTGATGTGTTGGTATAAACCAAATTTGCACCGTATATATGCCTACCTGGCGTGCATCAGAAGACAATCAGCTTTGGGATAATTTGGGTGATGTGTTGTTTGGAGAAGTACGCAAGAAGGACAGGGTATCTAAGTTTCATCTAGTAATAGATGACAACTTGACGTAGATGGAAAGAGCTGTACATAGAAAATTTAAATAGTATTAAAGAGCTTCACTCATCATGAGGACAACAAGCCTAAGGAACTACCTCAAAGGCTAACCTTCCATCTGACATCTTCTTGGGTGAAATTTTGGCCAAAATAGATTGTTCTTGAGGAGGAGGACTCAAACGATGACGCTCAGACACTCTGCGGGGCTGACTCGGACCCTCGCCACAGTCATCATTCTTGTAATAAGGGTGGGAGTGTCCCCGCTCAGTGTCAACATGTGATCAGCGGCCTGGCCAAAGGTTGTTGTCATTGAACACATCGACACGCAATTGGCAGTGATACGACCAAGTTCATTTAAGCAATTGTACACACACTTTTTGCTTCTGCTATTGTGCGCAAATTCCAAGGTTGTCAGTTTGTCTTTCCACATTGTTGGGTTCATAAGGCAATATATTGATAAATATGTTTCTATTTCTTGGTTGAATCTATTGGTGGTTCCATCAGATTATAAGGATGTTTCAGTTTCCAATAGTTGAAATAGTTCTTTGAAGAATTTTGCTGCAAATTGTGGTCCACAATCTGAGATAATTTTGTCTGGTAATCCAAATTGTTTATGGACATTTTCTAGAATTAATTGTGCCATTTCTTCAGTAGTAACTGTTTTCTTAGTTGGAATTAAAATCAACCCCTTCGTAAGGCTGTGGTCCACCACAGACAAGATTGTGTCGTAACTGTCTATTTCTGGAAGATCTGTGATAAAATCCATGGAGATTTGTTTGAATGGTTCTACTGTGTCAGGTCCTGGAATTGGTTGTAGAGTTGGTTTATTTGGTCTTCTGTTGATTTTGAGTTGTTGGCATTCAGGGCATCCTTTGACGTAGTTTTTTACAAAGGTTCTTAACCCTGGCCACCAATAGTTTTCTTTGACCTGATTGAACGTTTCCAACTCCCCTGGGTGTCCTGATGTGACTGAGTCATGAAATTTGTTGACAATTTCTCTTCTGAGTTCTAATCCATCAGGGATATATTGCCTTCCCTGAAAGAATATTGTCTTTCTATTTTCCGTTTCCTCAGTACTCCATTTGTCAAGATCTCCGTTGATTTCCGAGTTTTTTATGGTTTCTAATGCTTCTATGACGTCCTTTTCTATTTTCTGGCTGATCACAATCTTTTCTTGTAGCGTGATGTCAACGAGTTGCACAAATAGTTTCTTATTTAAAAGGACTACTGGTTCATCATTGTCATCGTTTCCTTTTGGATTATGATCTGCAGGTCTTGATAAAGCATCGGACTGGATCATTTTCTCCCCTGGAGTATGCACTAATTTGATACTGTATTCAGTTAGGATAGTTGACCACCTTGCTTGTCGATCATTGAGTTTTTGTGCCTTTCTGAAATTCCATTCTTTTAGGGAAGTTATGACCCCCATTAATTCTCAATCATGGATTTCATATTTCCTTTCTGTTGATGTAAAGGTTTTTGATAAGAACGCAACTGGATGTCTTGCTCCATTCAAATCTGTCTGTGTTAAGACTGCTCCTATTGCGGATTTCGAAGCATCACATTCAATTTGGAACTTTCTTGTCATATCCAGTGTTTTTAGGACTGGTTCTTCACAGAGGCGTTTCTTCAAGTTGTCAAACACTTCTTGTGCTTTGTTTGTCCATTGAAACATCTTATCCATCTTTAGTAATTCATTCAAGGGTTTTACCCTGTCGGAGTACTTCCGGATAAACTTTTGGTAAAAGTTTCCTAGTCCCAAGAATGATTGTACTTCCTTAACTGTTTTAGGAGACAGCCATTCTATAATAGCAGCAACCTTTTTCTTGTCCATAGAGATTTGATCCCCTTTTACGATCATCCCCAGATATTCAACCTTTTCTTTTTCAAATTTGCATTTTTCTGGTTTCAAATATTTTCTTTTAATCTTCTTAATACTGTTTTAGTGGTTTTATCAAGTTCTTCTTTGGTATCTGCCAGAATCAGTATATCATCCATATATAAAATTACAATACATTTCTCAATTTCCTCTTTAGATATATGATCCATCATATTCTGGAATGTAGCTGGTGAGTTGCATAGACCAAAGAACATTACTGTTGGTTCATAAAGTCCATATTTTGTTTTGAAGGCAGCTTTCCATTCATCCCTTTCTGCAATCCTTACATTATTGTATCCCCATCGGACATCAAACTTGGTGAAGAATTTTCGTTCTTTCAATCGATCCATAATTTCGTCGATTAGTGGTAGAGGATAAGTGTTCTTCACTGTTTCTTGATTGAGATATTGATAATCTTGACAGGGTCTCTTTTTCCCATCCTTTTTGGGAACAAAGAAGAAAGGCGAGGCCATTGGAGATTTTGATGGTCAAATGTAGCCTTTTTCCAAATTTTCTTTGAGGAATTCTTTGACAGCTTCGTCTTCAGCCGGTGTCAGCTTGTAGATGCCCGTTGATTTTGGTACAAAATTATCTTTAAGCTCAATTTTGTGATCCCATACTTTCCTGTTGGGCATTCTGCTGGCTGCTTCTTCTGAATACATGCTCAGGAATTCATGAAACTGTTTTGGAACCTTTTCCTTGAGATATTCTTTTTCTGATGTTTTTATCCCTTTTATCCATCCTAGAAGTTCTGGCTTTTCTTCTGGCTCATCCCAATTCCAACTAAGTGTTTCTTCTTTCCAGTTTATCAAGGGATTTTGCTCTTTAAGCCATGTGATTCTGAGGATGATTTCGTTATCAGCAATATTTGTGATGAGGAAATCTTGCATATGTTTTCTTTGTTCGCTGGTGATTTCCATTTGAACCATATGTGTGATGTCCCTGTTGATGTTTCGGGTACCGTCCACATTTTTTTACTATTATTGGATTTTATAGTGTGATCATAGTAAGTTTGTTTCTTTTTGCAAAGTTTTTATGCATAAAGACACTGTCAGCTCCAATTTCGATCAGTGCTCTTGCGTCAACGATTGCTCTATCCCCCTTGAGTTGGCATGAGGCAACCATATGGTTTCTTCTTCCACTAACAGAGTTGATGGCAACTGCAGGAGAAGAGGTCGTTGACACATCTTCTACCTGATTGTAGTCCCTTTCATTGAGACTATCAAGTAAAGTTTGGATTTTGTTAGCAGTTTCATTTGCTGACAATTCTCCCTTACTTTTCTCGGCAAAGTTAATCTTTCAAGAGTTCTTGTTTGCATCTTTCTTTTCAATGCATTGACTGGTGGAGTGTTTGTCTCCACAGATTAGGCATAGTCTCAATTTTCGTTGGCACTGCGCTTCCGGATGGTTGTTGTTTTTACCAATGTTTGTGCAATGTGAACACTTGGTATTATTGTTATAGGTGGAGATTGCGTCAATCTCCATTGCATTTTCATCCTTTTTAAGTTGTACCTGTTTTTAGTATGATACGAATGTTCTCCCTTCATTTTTAGCTTTGTTTTTGTGTTGGGTTTTTCTCCATACTCAATCAAGGTTTAGTGCATGTTCTTTCCATTCTTCCAATTTTTCAGGTGCTGAATATGTGCTAATCACCTTGTCGTGGAGGGCTTTGGTGAGGCCTTCTCTATATTTTTGGAGTAAATATACTTGGTCATACTCGGCCATTTCAGCATATCCATTAAATAAAGTGGTATATTCTTCATATGTTTTGTCTTTCATGCTGAGGAGATCTAGGGCATCCTGAGCTGCTTTGTTTTCATCATATAATGTGAAGTGCTTGGTGAATTCTGTTTTAAACATTTCCCAATCTGGTAGAGGATGTGTTAATTTTAATTTTTCTTTTCCTTCTGGTGTGGCTGCATTAAAGGCTTCTGTATGTTGCCTAATTATTGACCTTTTCCCATCTGCCCACTTTGTAGCACAATTTTCTTTTCTTCTTTTTATTCTTGAAAGTGCATATAATACTACTCTTGTAGGCTCTTCTTCCCCTACTATAGAGTAGTACATGTGCAATTCTGTGAGGAAGGCTTGTACTCTTTCTGGGCTTCTGTCAAAATATGATGGTGGGTCTGCTTTAACTCGGGTACTATCAGGTCGAGTGGTAATATAATTTGCTACCCTTTCTGCTTGATTAGCCGTTTTCTCAGCATGTGTGAATAGTGGTGCCAATCCTTCACGTAGTGCTGTTAGAACGGCTATGAACACCCCCGCGGTAATTGTGGTGAGTGTTTTTGGTATCTAACTATATATACTCTAATACATGTGTAATACATGAGGCGTTGAAACAACTACCCCTGAAAATATGGTATACATGAGGCTCTGAAATGTATAAGAGATATGTACATGAGGTTTGTCAACTAGACACCGATAGGTGTGAGCTCAGGAAGTGAAAAGAATCTGATAGAAATCTACCTAGACACCGATAGGTGTGCTAGTACATGGATCAGAATGAGTCTATGGATGAAATAGAGAGAAAACGTACAGCTCAGGAAGTGAAAAGAATCTGAGCTGCACGAAAGAATCGAAATGGAATAAATAGACGAGAACTGATCAGGTGACCATGAATGTAGCGCCGAATGAAATCTCAACACACCCCCATCATGAAGAAAGCGAAATGAACGGTAGGAAAAAGGAGAAGCGATATGAAGGAGAAAAAGAGAGAAAGAAATCAAGGCGAAGGGACAATACCAAGAGCGGTTCTATGTCTATCAAACAACGGAAAAGAAAGTAGCTTTGTAAAAATATCAGCCACGTTGACTGAAGACGAAACCCAAGTCGGTGTGAGAGTACCATCACCAAAATAATTCTTGATGAACAAGTACTTGATATGAATATGTTTTGACCTAGCTGAAATAGCAGGCGAAGAGGCTTGAGCGATTGCACTCTTGTTGTCAATAAGCATCGGGAAAGGGCTAGGAACGTCTATCCCCGATGTCATAAGAAATAGTCGAAACCATAATACCCGTTTTGCCGCATGAACTATGGCGTAGTACTCAGCCTCCGTGGAAGACAGTGCAATGACTCGCTGCCGAACACTTGACCATCCCACCAATGATCCCATGAAGTATATAGCATAGCCGGAAATGCTGAGCCTTGTCGACGAATCCGAGGCCCAATCCGCATCCATGAAAGCAGCCGCCGCTCGTATGTGTGAATTCACTGAGTCGTCGATATCCTTCTTCGGGTCGAACATCAAGACGTAGTTCCGAGTGCCATAGAGATAACGTAGGACATGTTTTGCCGCGGCCATATGTTTTGATTCGGGTTTCGAGCTATGATGACCGAGAACCATTGCCGCTGTCGATATCTCGGGTCGATATGTACTGGCCAGATATTGGAACGATCCCACCAGAGATTGATAGGCCTTCGTCAGATCCTGATGAGGCATATGGTCCGTAAGGACTCCCGGCTTCGAGTCCGGCATGGCTGAAGGCAGAGTCTCCAGTGGAACCTTGGCCGGATTGCAAGGATACATCTTCCAATCTTCCAGAAGAGTAGTGACAAACGGGGACTGAGACACCCAGAGTTTCCTGTTCCCTCTATCCCTATGAATTCTCGCTCCAAGAAACATCGACGCCACCCCCAAATCCACGACCTCAATATCGCACGCCTTAAGCTGACCCAGGAACCATTGGTAGAGAGGAGTCGAGTTCGTCGAGGCCAGACCATCGTCAACGTGAATCGGCACCAGTAATCGAAGTGGAGATCCATCATCCGGCATAGGCACCATTTCCGGATCCGGGGACGTCTTCCAGACTCCAATAAAATAGGCATGGTCGACATCCGAACGCCGCAGGCCAATTGACAGTAACGCCTTGAGGAAGAGGCAGTACCACTCAAAAGCAGCCTGCTTCAATCCGTATAGAGCAACCCGTAGCCGCAGAACCAATCTCGGATCCTCCTCCGGGAAACCAGGTATCTGCCGACAGTAGACCTCCTCACGGACCTTCGAATGCGTGAAAGCCTGCTTGATGTCGAAGACGTACAGTTCATGGTCGTAATGCGCAGTTATTGCATATGTTGCATTCACGCTCTCCTTCGTCGCAACCGGTGAATGAGTATGCCCATAGTCCCCCTCCCGTTGAGAAAAACCTTGAGCGACCAGTCGAGCTTTCTCCAGTCCCTCGATAATCGAGCCATCCGAATTATACTTGTAATCAAACACCCACTTGACACCTACCAGCGACTTCCCACTCGGTCTCGCCACAGGCTCAAATGTACCTCGCTCCCGCAACTTCCCAAGCTCCCGACGCATCGCCGCCCACCAGGTCTCCTTGTCCGGACGCTTGATTGCTTCCATGTAAGAGGCCGGCGGTTTCGACAGGTCATAAGACAGAAACGCCTCGCTCGCAACGACACGCCCACCCCAGGAATCGCCATCAAGATCACGATAGCGGCCATGGAAAGTAAGGGACGACAGGACGTCACCCAAGTCATCGAAAATCCGACGATGGCCCACCACGCTCATGAACGCCCAAAAGTCGCCACCAGACCGGAAAACCGCCCCATCATCATCAGCGCCAGAGTCCTCCTGGTCCATCACACCATCCAAAACAAACGCACACTCAGAGACGCCCACAATGTCGTCCTCCACCGTAACCCGCCGCAAGATATCAGCCGCCACCCCCAGAGCTAACCAACACGACCCAACATCCTGCACCAAACCGTCACTCAACACATCCCCAAACGGCGACTCCAACACCATACCATCCACCTCAACATCACCAACAACCATAGCCTCCCCCGACATCTCCGCAATTCTCGAAGAGCGGCGCAAGCCCGGACCAACAGACGTCGGCGGAGGGGACAACGAAGCCGCTCGAGACCGAGGAGAGGGAAAACCACCCACAGTCGACTCATCGAAAATCACATCATGAGCAAAGATGACCCTGCCATCCACAGCCATCACCGTCCAACCCACTCTATCCGTCTCGAAGCCAAGAAATATAGCTTCATACCGCCGCAAATCCCCTTTCCTACGAAGCTCCGGCGGGATCAAAGGATAACACCTGCACCCGAACACCCGCAGATTCGACACGTCCGGCTTCACCCCCATAAGCGCCTCATACGGAGTAAGCCCATCAGGTAGCGTAGAGGTCGGGATACGGTTCCGCACATACTGGGCAAACTTCACCGCCCACCCCCAGAACGACTGATTCAAGCCAGACGCGACCATCAACACCGCAGCCGAATCCTGAATAGTACGGATATAACGTTCCGCCTTCCCATTCTGCTGATGAGCGTACCGCGCAGTGACTTGGTACGAGATCCCCTGGGCCCTGAAATGCTCCTCCAGGACACCTTTGCAGAGCTCCGCCGCGCCATCCAAACGAACCCGGATAACCCTCTTATCCAGCAGAGTCAACAGTCGAGCCTCCACAAACTTGAAGAACCCGAAGGCTTGGTCCCTCGTCTTCATCAGGCAGGTCCAGGAGAAATTCGTTGCGTCGTCGAGAACCACGATAAAGTAGCGACAGCCCATAGTTCTCACCGGGAACGGGCCACAGGTGTCAATATGCATGAGGGCGCCCGGAGATTCGAAGCGATTCCCGTTGTTGTCGAAAGGTAGCGCAGGAAAGCGACCACGGATACAATCCACACACTTGAAGGTGAGATCGGAGTCGACCGAGGTAACACCATCGACCACACCACCCTGGAGCACAGACCGAACAGCCTCGCGACCAGGATGGCCCAACCGACAATGCCACAGTGCCGCCGTAAGTTTCGGAGGAACAAAGGTGAAATGACCTCCAGTCGACGTCGCCACGGAAGAGGGATCTGTATCCACCAGAAAAGCTGTAGGGCTAGTCTCCACGCGGGGTGCAACAACGAAGTCACAGGCCATGACTGAGAGGCGGCCAGATCGAGGTAACACCAGGAACGAACTCGGCCGAGAACCAGGTACATGGCGCCAGCAGACCGTACGACGATCCGAGAACATAATGCGCCACTTGAGGACATCCGTCAGTGCACCGACAGACAACAGGTTAACCGGACAGGTCGGAGCGTACAGACAGTCGTCGAGAGAGACCTCCAGGAGAGACCCATCCGTCAGCCGGACAGAGAAACGAACCACTCCTTTTCCGTGCACGACCAGAGGCTTCGAGTTTGCTGTGCCGACGTGCAAGCGAATGGGGGTGAAGTCATGGAACCATGAGAGGTCGTTGAGAACGTGTCGGGTGCATCCAGAGTCAAGTACCGCGTTGAAAGGAGGTCGTCGTTCCACAGCGGATGCCGAAACTAAGGCCAGATCACTCCCAAAGTCGTAAGCGGCAGAAAGGAAGCTGTATTCGGATTCGTTGACCACGTATGACATGTCGGTGTTCTGGAATGAGGGGTCTAACTCTATTCCCTGGGCACTAGCCACCAGAGCCTCCATCTCCTGAACCTTCTCATCTACTTCAACTCCCAAGACCTCTTGCTGATCAACCACGTCATCGGCCAGATAGCTCCTGTTGAAACTCGGTCCCATCTTATGTCTATCTCCACCTGGCTTGAGACACTGAGCTTTCGTATGGCCTGGAATCTTGCAGTTGTCGCATATGGCACTGGAGAATTTCGAACCTGGAACACGACTCTGAGGGTCCTTCACCGGAGCACCCCCAGCAGCGACCGCGGACGAGGGCGCCAGGGCAGCCGCAGCGACAGAAGACGAGGGCGCCAGGGCAGCCGCAGCGACAGAAGACGAGGTGAGCTGACGAGGGGAAGGACCGGAGGGCAGACGTGCAGCTCCCGGGGGAACAGGCAAAGGGCGGCGAGGGCGGCCAACACGGAAAGACGAGGCCAAGACCTGCCGATGCTGATCCATAACGAAATCCGCCCAGGACAGAACGTCAGCGAAAGCCAGATCCGCCACCGTCGCACCAAGCTGCCTCTTTGTACGCCGAAAGTCGTCCAACAGACAAGAGAAGTCCGGCCTAGGCAGAGCCTCCAGCATGACCTCAATCATCAGGGCAGCCGGAACAACCATGAGCGACTCATCCACCTCCCGAACCGCTTGGAGGTACACGTCGACAAACCCAGGAACAGCGTCCACGGATGCACACGACATGCGCCGCGCCCGCTCCCAAACCATGTTACCGGAGTCCCAGCTGGCGTGGCCAAATCGGTCGAACAGAGCAGCATAGAGGTCCCGAGCGGTGTAGGAAACCTTCCGACGCGACAGTCCACCAAGAACAAGCCGATAGGCCTGGGAGGAGACAGTCAACCCAAGGATCTCCCGAGCCAGCAAATCCAGATCCTCCCATGCCACCAAAACCGAAGACTCCTCCGCCGACAAAGTGCCCGACCGATCGGGAACAGGAACAGGGCGCAGCCAAGGAGGCGTCCCAGACGGCACAACAGAATCCTCAGGGAGGACGAACGTCACGAACCCAACCAAGCGCCATTGCAGAAAAATCTGCCCGACAGCGTGATCCCAGTCCCGCCACTGATTTCGCCGAGAAAGGGGTGTAATATGCGAAACAGAAGGACGAATGTTCTTGCGAATAGAAACCATAACCGAAGAAAAAGGATTCGAAGGAGAAGGGGAAGAACGCGAAAGGTCCAAGAAACAATCGAAGAAATTGAATGCAGAACGGTCAAACAATACAACAGGTACGGGCTCGTCAGAGCGACGGCCAGAAGAAGAAGAGACAGCTCCACCCCCAGCAATCCCATCACGACGAGCAGAAGCCCGCAATCCAGTCATGTGAGGTGGGCGGTCCCTCTGAACAGGAGGAACAGTGACCGGCTCCTGAATAATAGGATGGGTACGAAGCGAAGAAACAGGTGGGGGAGGCAGAGCCTGAGGATACTCCTGCTCCTTGTTAGCTAAGGTAGCAATAGTAGTAACAATCTCGGGCGGGACATCCGCTCCAACCTGCAAGAAAACGGAAGCCAACTGGCATAATGTATGTGCAGTAGTCCCCTCAGGAAGAGGGACAACTCGTGTCAACTGCCCGCCAACATCCCAAATCTCGGGATCATCGGTTGGCTGGGGGTCCCGGCCGTTTCCAGCACGAGGGTTCGAAAAAGGGTGAAGGCGACGACTGGTAATAGTAGGCGAAATAGAAGAATGAAGACGGCGAGAAGAACGAGTAGGCGTGGACGAAAGCGGGGGAGCTGGGACACGTGGGACGTTAAGGACCGTACCTCTGGGCTGCCTTTGCGTGGCGGCCAATCTCTCCTGTTCCTGCTCTTCATCGTCATAAAATTCTGTCTCCTCTCCATCGTCTCGAGTATCGGTGATGCCCTGTCGGCCTCTGGGGACTTGGTGGTCGGAAACCGAGCTAGTGATGATAGGAATGGGTTGAGAAGGGATGATGGGAGCCTGTGCTCCGGTTGACTGTCCTGTTGACATTTGTGGGAGAAAAATCGGGATCCGAACGCGTATATCGTCGAGATCTTCAGAATTGGAACCTTTACGAGAATCGCCTTTGGGCGGGCTGCTGAAACAGGGCCCAGAAGGTGATTATGGCAGTTAAAAGATACGAGGTACACGTCGAGCGCTCAGATAGCGATCTCGGGGCTCATAACTTGTCAACTAGACACCGATAGGTGTGAGCTCAGGAAGTGAAAAGAATCTGATAGAAATCTACCTAGACACCGATAGGTGTGCTAGTACATGGATCAGAATGAGTCTATGGATGAAATAGAGAGAAAACGTACAGCTCAGGAAGTGAAAAGAATCTGAGCTGCACGAAAGAATCGAAATGGAATAAATAGACGAGAACTGATCAGGTGACCGTGAATGTAGCGCCGAATGAAATCTCAACAAGGTTTCCATGAGTTGAACATGTGTTCAACTCATGTTGTAACTAAATAACTAATCATATGACTATCCTAATTGTCCATGTGACTGTTACGTCCGCTTTCTTATTACAGCACGTGACTGTCGATCTGGACAGACACGGAAGCTGGACGGCATCGCTCTAGAGGCACATTGAAAGCTTCTTTTGCCGAATTTCTTGCATACACAACTTGGCCATAGTCGTTTGCCAATATCTACCAAATAAATACCCAATGGAGTCAAGAATTCGTACAACACTGCATGAAAAGGAGCGAGATTTGCCGTGTTGATGGCACTTTCCTTATCGGGTGTGGAAGCACTCTCAATCGATGAGCTGCGGACGACGCCCAGACGCTCCCCTGAGTAAAATCTTTCATATTTGTGAATTAAAATGATGCGACGGACTCTAAATCCAACACCTATGTCTTCAGTATCTCCAGGTTTCGGCGTAGATCTCACAATCATGTTTGGGCAGCATTTTTCTTAGCTCCGCTTAGCAGGCAAATCTTTTGGCATGCCGGGCTCTAGTGGTGCATTCATGCAATACAGTAATTGCTCTACTGGAAGCGGGGAGGCTATAGAGCACAACCATCATGTTTTTTGATTTTTTGCGATTTTTTCGTTCGCTTAATCAAGAGATAAAGATAAATCAACAAAAAATGGGTATCTCAAAGTACTTCAACAGATCTTTGGATTTTCGAGCCATCTTAGAGATCCAAGAAGTGTGTTCAGTAGCCAAGCATCGAGTCTTCCCGATCTGTAGTTTTCGTACTCAGAGGATGTATGGTGCAAAAGTTATGAGCCTCCGAATTCCTACCCTTTTCCTATTTTAGGCTGGCATCGGGACAGTGATGCGCATGAAAGCACCCGACCTCTGGATTCCCCGAAACTGCTCGAGAGGCATGTGGGACGTCCTGGGGCACCGATAGGTATCTGTTGAGCAATTTCGGAACCTTCTTTCTTCCCTTTCACCCACCTCTACTCCTTGTTTTCTCTCAATTATCTCTGTTTCCCGATGGCACCCCCAAAAACTGACCCTCTCATTCCACTCAGTCTCCCCCCTCATATCTCCTACAACGAGCGACTTGATCTAGCTGTGGAAGCCATGATCAACTCCGGTATCAACCCAGCCACGGGCCACACCATTCTCTCAAACCGCAACGCCGCCACCCTTTATGGAGTCAGCCCTTCGACCCTAAATGCACGCTTTACCCATAAGCATCAGTCTCGTGAGGCTGCTCATGTTGCCCAGCAACGTTTGACGCCAGCTCAAGAGACTGTTGTTGCGCGCTTTGCCAAGGAGTCTGCCTCGCGTGGCATTCCGTTGACAAGGCGCACTCTCCGAGAGACTGGAGAAGCCATTTATGGTAACCCTCTCGGAGAGCATTGGGTGGACCGTTTTCTCGAGCGACACCCCGACTTGAAGTTGAAGAACACCCAGTCGCTCGAATTGTGCCGTGCTCGAGCGCTAAATGCAAATGTCGTCAGTGATTTCTTTGAGAAGTTGGCTGATGTCATCGAGAAATACGACATTGCCCCGGAGAACATCTATAATATGGACGAAAAGGGTATTCAGCTGGGGCAGGGTCAGAAGGTCAAGGCAATCGTTGATCAAGACCTCAAAACGGTATATCATGTTCATGAGGGAAGTCGGGAGATGGTAACGATTTTGGAGACAGTCTCCGCCGACGGATCAGCGCTCCCCCCAATGACGGTCTTCCCTGCGAAACGGCACAATCTGGCGTGTGCTGAGGGTAATACTTGCAATTCAAGGTCTGATGTTTCGCTTGTGTTCTTTGTTTTTATGATTCTGAAAACCATTGAATTTGTTTTTCAGCATCGCATTCTCCCCGAACGGATGGACTGATCAAGAACTCGGGACGGAGTGGATGAAGAAACACTTTGAGCCTATTACAGCTGCACGCAATGTGTCTGGTGGCTACCGACTTCTCATTCTCGACGGCCACAACTCCCACTGCACCTATCCTTTTGTCAGTTATGCCGAGCAACACAAAATTATCATTCTATGTCTACCCCCCCACACAACTCATGCCCTTCAGCCGTGCGATGTTGGTGTTTTTGGCCCACTTCAAAGCGCATGGGGTGCAACCGTTAACGAGGCCTCTCGTCACGACATTGTTATCACCAAACAGAATTTCCTTCGATATTACTCACTTGCTCGGGAGCGTGCCATGAAGTCGACGACTATCTCAGCCTCCTTCGAGAAGACGGGTATATGGCCACTGAACTCTAGCGCAATTCCAACCTCCGCTTTCAAACCTTCCCTCACGACAAGTACTGAAGCAGCCTCGGCTGTTCCTCTTGACCTTCCTTCGATCCTCGAGGCCATTCCGGAGGATCTTGCTGGTGATCAAACACACCTCTCCCATGCTTCAACACGTTCCTCCCTTCTCCTCTCTACCACATCAGCTCCGTCGGCATTATCTGCTTTATCAGCTCAGTCCACCTCCTCCAACAGCTCGCAATATCGCATTAGCGGCCTCCCATCACCACTGAAGCATACAGCATTCCGTGATGCCTTCCGAAAACAGAACGACTCTCTTTTCAAGATAATCGTAGCTGCACAGCACGAGCTCGAGCAAAAGCATGCTCAGATCGTTCTCCTTCAGTCTGAGGTTGGAGCTCTTCGACGAGCCCAGGAAGCCAGGCGGCCCAGGCGGAAGGTTTACTCAACAGAGTCGAGTGGAAAGGCTCGTGTTCTCACCGATGAGGAATCCCAAACACTTCTTGCCCGCGAAGAATTCAGGAAGGTCATTGAAGGCACGGAGGCATCAGCTATATTCAAATCTATCAAAGATCGTATACAAAAGGAGGTGCAGGAGGCGGAGGATGAACGTAAGCGTCGAGAAAAGGGACAGCGAGAGGTAGAAAAGGCGGCAGAGAAGGCACGGAGGGAGGCTGAGAAAGCAGCAGAGAAGGCAGGGAAAGATGCAGAGAGAGCAGCAGAAAAGGAGAGGAAGAAGATTGAGATAGAGGAAAAGAAGAGGCAGAAGAAATTGGAGCAAGAGAGGAAGAAGGTCCAGCGGGAAGCTGAGAAGGAGCTCAAGCGGTTGGAGGCAGCGCGGAATTCGGCCAAGGGTCGGAAAGGGAGTGCGAAGGGCCGAAATGTCACAAGACGCCCTCAGAGGACCAGCGGCAATGATTCCGCAGGTGAATTTGATGATTCGGCGGGCTCTGAGGTGTCTGGAAATGATGGACTGGGTGGGCTGGGAGAGCCTGAAGGAGTTGAGGAGAATGGTCCAACGGCAGGCAGTGGAGGACTCACCAGTGATTCTCAAATCGAGAACGATGATCTTACACCTTCTACATCATCTGACACCACTCACAGGCCAAAGCCTGTCCCCGTTCGCCGCCCCAGGCGCCAACCAGAGCCCATTCAGGCAGGGAATCTTGAACCCCACACTCGGGATGCCCGAGACACAGATCTATTTGATCTCAGGCCTCGTTATGCTTTCAGAAAGAGGTAAAATGAGTATAGCTACCTATGGTGTACTTGATAGAGGGCGAATTGACCAGTTGTGGGTCGAAAGACGAACGAAATGTCGCGAAATAGAGCAGAGAAAGACGAAATAGGACGCGCGGCCACTTGCTTGTATGTGTTTGGCAATGCCGTCCAGGATCCCGGTGTTTCGGGATTTCTGGGGTTTTTGGATTAAAAAATTCACCCAGCCCAGATACAACATCGTAAAAATATAAAATTGCCTGTGTCGTACTCTCAAGACCCTTACCAACCTTACTGTATATATTTTGTATCCAAACGTCCTTGTATGCCTGAGAGATTTGCTGTCGACTAGTAGCTGTACAGCATCCACGTGACCCACTGTATAGGCTTACAGTGGCTTCCAAAACCTTTCAAATGTTTTGCACTTTTGCACAAACTTGTTTATGGCATGTGATATAAATTAGATAAAATTCTAAAAATAATGGGAGGGATGCATTGACATCTGATCTAAAGCTGTGCAAAGTTACGTGGGAATCTGACCATATTTGGTATCTCATTCACATCATATAAAACTGCAAGTCACTTGAAAGGTTTTGTAACTAGTAATTTCTAATATTAAATTAGTACTTTGTGTAGCCTCCCTTGACCCTGGCAACTGCTGCAAGCCTTCTAGGCATACTCTCAATCAATTTCCTACATTCCTCTTTGGGAATTGCCTCCCATTCTGTCTGCACTCTGTCCCAAAGCTCTGTTACACTGTTGGCTGGTTCTTCATAAGTGTCTAGGCGCTTCTTGAGGTAGTGCCAGAGGTGTTCAATGGGATTGATGTCAGGGGACTGTGCTGGCCATATCAGGACTTCAAAGTCATTGTCTTGAAATCATGTTTTGGCTTTCTTGCTAGTGTGTTTGGGGTCATTATCCTGCTGGAAAATGACATCTTCCTTGTCATACCCATAGTATTTGAGGGTCTTCTGAAATTCCTCCTCCAGGATGCTGACATACAATTCTGCATCCATCTTCCCCTCAATTCTAGTTGCATACCCAATCCCCTCCCATGTCATGCACCCCCACATCATCAAATTCCCACCTCCAAACTTGATGGTCCCTTCTACCAGCCTATCGCTCAAACCCTCCCCCTTCTCCTTCCAGGTGTACTTCCTTCCATCTGACCCCAAACGGTTAATTTTGGTCTCATCTGACCATATAACCTTTTTCCAATCCTCTATCGTCCATTCCTGATGCCTCTCTGCGAACTCCAGCCTTGCTTTCTTATGCCTATGGGACAACTTGGGGCGTTTCTTCTTTACAACAGGCACCATACCATTTTCTTTGAGGCCACAATGCAATGTTTGGGTAGAGAAGGGTGCCTGGGTATGGTGGCAAAGCATTCCAGCTGCCTGAACTGCATTTTCAACCTTCCCAGTGCGTATAATGCGCTTGGCATAGTTGATGTCAGAGTCGGTAAGGATAGATGGGCGGCCTCCAGAGGACTTAGGAAGGTTAGGGCGATGTTCAGAGCGAATGTTGCTGATGGAACCCATGCTTATACCTGTTTGGCGATGAACTGCAGCTGCAGACATGCCAGAGTCAAGCAGGAAGAGGATATGAGTGATTTGGTCAGAAGAGAGCTTGTGCATGGTGAGATACCAAATATGGTCAGATTCCCACGTAACTTTGCACAGCTTTAGATCAGATGTCAATGCATCCCTCCCATTATTTTTAGAATTTTATCTAATTTATATCACATGCCATAAACAAGTTTGTGCAAAAGTGCAAAACATTTGAAAGGTTTTGGAAGCCACTGTAGTATTGCGAAGTATTGCGACATAGGTCTTCTTATTTCTCCGCTCTATTGTTTTATGCTTCTTCTAGTCACATGTTTGACTTCTGACTTAGTCATATTTATCTGAGACCTTTAGTATATATGACTCTCTAAGCCTCTCTTGATGAGTTTTACAAGCTTGAGTTCAAATTAATCAACATTGATCTATTATTATCAGCTGCGATCAATTTGGCTTCTGCTTTGGTCAAAGTCATTCTGTGACGCGTGAGCAAAAATCAAAAGCAATGGAAAGCAAAAAAAATGATCAATCATGAGCATCCCTAATTCTTGAAGAGTACTGAAAGACTGGCAGCAGCTGTACAGGGAGGGCACCCACAGCAGAGTTTTTCTGATGTGAAAGACTCCTTAGGAACACTAGTTTGGCTATGCTTGGCTGCAGCAGAAGGCTTTGTGACACCAGAAGTTGTTGCTGCTGTGGCACTTTTCTTTGGATGTGTGGGTTTAGCTTGGGCTGCCTCTTGTTCAGCTTTGGGACTAGCAGCTGGGTCTGAACATTGTTTGCATAGAATAATAGGAAGAAAATCAGCTATAAAACAATGAGCTATATAGAACAGATAGAGAGGATGCCCTACCATAATAATCACAACTTTGACTCTGATCACTGTTATACTCTGTAGCTTTTTATAATGGAATTTGTTGCCCAGCTTTCATTTCATTTCTTTTTGACTTCTTTACAGTGAGGTATGCCCTGATGGAGAGCATCCCCAACTATTGGCAAAAATCAGGCTTTCATCAATGATACTTTTAACTTAGAGGGGCTTCAGTTTTTAACTTCAGTTTTATTTCAATTTATTCTCTATTATATCTTAGCTCTTAATCCTATCTTATCTTATCTTTACATTTGTCTCTTGATTTATTCTTTTTTTTTTTGGTGAAAGTTGTGTGAATTAACACTTGGCTCTGGGCAACGACAAGACTTCACCCTTATCACCGACTTAGTTACATGTGTTTTTTCTATTATAATTGAATAAACATGTATCAGGTCCAATGCTGTGAAGCCCTATCTCCTTCTCTTGCCACATCCAATCAACTAATTCCTCAAATTGTCCTGCTCAGGCTTAAAAAGCTGTGCTACCAAAAAACAGTGCCCCATGATCTCCTTATCCAAGAAACTTTTCAGTTGTGTTTTTTCCTTATCTTTCATCCCCTCGGCCTACAATCTTGGTCCAAGCACCTGCCTTCAATTGCCGGCCTAGGTTGGCCACAGAGCTTGGACCCTGCCAAACAGATGCTGTAACTAGAGGTTGGGGAATTTGCTGAGAAAGTAGTGGATAGGCTGATGGAGACCAGGCGAGGTGTGAAAGATAGTTTTTGGTAAAGTCAAACTGTTGATAGTGGTGAAGTGTAATATTTACAACTTTCAAAAGTCAAACCAGTCAAAGGCAGTTTGTCTGAAGTGAATTGATGCTTCCAAACAAGGTGAGAATATATGGTTTTTTCAAGTGCTTGCATTTTTCTGTTTCACAAACTAGAAAAATATGCACTTTTCACATAGTTTAGCAAGCACTGAGATGCTGAACTCATGTAGCTGAGTCTGAGAGATGTTGCCGTGCTCAAATGAAGCTCAAGCTAAGACTCAGAAACAATGACATCTTACGCTGATATGAGGGCTTCTTTGTTTTTTTTTTTTTTGCTGTCTTTTCTAGTGAGTTCTTTACCATTCAGGCCATGTGTGAGGTTGTTCAAAAGTGTTGAATTAACACTTTCAAATGAGCCTCTATTTGCAACACCTGGGTTTGTAGGTAGTTTCCTCTGAAGACAAATGCAATTGAAACCAAGCATTGATGCTAGTGCACCCACCAATGAGCAAGCACTTTGACAGGTGTCATGGTTGTGACAATTATCCAAAGTAATTGTGTGTCACCATCTGTCCTCATTCATTGTTTTATTCACTATTTACTAGTGTTGTGAACAATGCAGGCAAACATTCACATTCTGCATTCACACCTGTGTTGTTGTTTAAAGTATATGCTATAATGATAGCTTGTAATATCAAATGAAAGTCTATGTTGACTTTATATGAACTCTATATAGACTCTTTATAGACTTTACAAATTGGAGTTTTGATGAAATTTATAAGCTGGACTCTACAAATTGGACTTCACATGAACTCTACCAATTTTTTTTCTGAATGAGCTTGTAAACTAATTGTAAACTAATTATAGACTCAATGTGGACTTTTTTGTTAATATTTCTAGTCAAATTTTATAAATGAGTCTACTAAAGTTTTTATGGACTCCACACAAGTCTATATGGACTCTATGTGGGTTTGTAGTCTAGTGTGAAGCCCTCGTTGAAGGCGTCATATGGATTTGTTTCTCTTGAGCATTGTCACATTGTCATGAATTTATAACCTACAATAGTAGGTCAAACATCCATTGAGCCCATTTGTAGACTGTGGCTGACTTGAAACACAATAGAAAGATCTCAAGACATGTGGTTAGGTTTCTTTACAGGCCAAAGATTTTTTCCAGCATGAGCCTCACAATGAACTGCTTATGTGTTGTACTCATCACATTGAATTTGATACATAAGTTTTTTATATGTTTCTTCTCTGAGGTGAGTACAATTTGCCTTTCATCTTGAACAAATAGATCCAGAAGTTCATTTTTATCAACTATTTTGAGCGTCTTTATCTTCAGAAATCCTCTTGTCAAGCTATTGGCCTTGACATCAGGGACCAGCATGCTCCTTTCCCATCTGCATTCATTCTTCACAAAATGTGTGGGCAAAGTTACCACCCTTTCAAGCTCAATGCACCCAATATGCTTAACAATCCCTCATATTTGAAATGAGTCTCTAGACCATTGACCTCACTCAACCAATGACAAATAGCATACACATTTGAATGTGTTATACTGCAGAGAGTGGATCTTGATCTTTGTATATTAATATACCACTCTAATATTGCATCCATGAGCACCTGTTCTCCATTGCAAAGCTTTAAAAGCTCTGTCATTTGCCTTTGCCCACCAACTCTTTTCAAGGCAGCCTTTCCACAAGCAATCTAGCTGAGGCTTATAGCTGGTTCTTGAAACAAAACTTGTGGCATAGAAGTGAACATGTTTGTAAAATTCCAGCTTTCGGTCAGACAACAAGCCCAGGTCCTTTCAATACATCTTGGATTTGAAAAGATTATCACTGGTATACAGTGCATACCCCAGATCCAAGGGTCAGATCTAGCTCTAAGTCTGAGTCTAATTCAAAAGACAAAAACATTCAAGGCTATCTCTGAGAGCCTAGAAAGCCTACTCATTTGCCTGATAGTGATGAGGATTAATATCAGAAGATTCACTTTGCAAGCATAGCTGCTAGAGCTGACCCTCACTTATCAAGATGCCTACTGCTGGCACAAGGCTGCTGTTGAGATATTATTTACCAGACAAGTGAATCTCCATGTATAAATCAATAGGCTCATATTGCTTCTTTGATATTTATAGGCTGTCACATTTAAAAAAGTCTGACCTATTATTAAACACTCTCTCTAACAAGATCCAATCTTGATTTGAGAGATTGTCAGGCATGTCAGATGTGATGGGCTTGAAAGGATAGTAACCCTGCACATGCATCTTATGGAAAATGAGTGCAGATAGAAAAGAAGCATGCCAATTCCTGATGTCAAGGCCAACAGTTTTACTGTAGAATTCATTGAAATAAGAGCACTCAGAATAGTTGACAAAGATGAACTCCTGAACCTATTTGTTCTTGTGAATACATCATCCAAGATAAAAGGCAAATTGTACTCACTTCAAGAAAAAAACATATCAAAGACCTATATGTATTGAATTCAATGTAATAAGTATGACATACAAGTGTTTATTGTGGAGCTCATGTTAAGGAGGTTCTTGGTCTGTGAAGGAACCTAACCACGCATCTTAAGATCTTTTCACTGTGTTTCAAGTCAGCCACAGCCCACAGACAGGCTCAATAAATATTTGACCTATTATTATAGGTTCTGAATTCATGACAATATGACAATACTTGAGAGAAACACAGCTTCCTACCTGTTTCTTTAGGCAGGTGGCCAGCAATGTCTCTGGACAGCCTCTGTAAACAGGTGACAGACTGGCTCTAATATGGTCTGCAAGCTGAAGAAGTTGCTCTATGGTCTCAAGCAGGCTGCTCACCAGCGAAACAAAAAGTTACACTCTGTTTTTATTAGGCTAGAGTATAAGCAGCTTAATTCTGATTGCTTTCTTTACTTCTATGTCAAGGAAAAGCTTTGCATCACTGTCCCTGTGTACATTAACAACATCACCCTTTTTGCTTGAATCTGGTTCTCATTGATCGTGCTGTAAAAGAGCTTTTCAAGCTTTGGAAGATGCCAATAGCACTAAAATATAGCATATTGCACATAAATTCAATCTCCTTACCGTTTTGAGAACCTATAAACTTGGAGAGCTTGAAGCCAGGGATAAGGAGAGTTCTTTCTGTTAGAATCAAGGACAAGCCTTGAAAGTATGTTCATTACAGTCTGCTTTTAGGCCTGGCCATGTCACATGAAGGCACTTCAAATCAATCCTCGCTGTACAAGACTGCGTGAGGATTATCATCACACTGGCCAATGCCTGTTTTAATATAGGTCATTGGCTGAAACATTTCAAAGAGTCTGTCTTGATGATTATTCTCAAGCCAAACAAACTCTTGTACTCCACACCCATGGCGTTCAGGCCTATTGTTTTCTTGAACACACTAGAAAATTTCATAGAGAAGATGATCTTTAATTGCATACAACACGATATGATCAAACATAATATTGTTTGTGAATCTCAATCAAATGAAAGAAGTAAAGACAATGCTCCATCGAGGATGCAAGACTTTTCATGACGCACTTAGACAAACAAGTGTAGTCGCATTTGATGTCGCCCAATTCTTCCTCTCAATAAACCACTGATTTTTATTGGCAGTTTTGAAGAAGCAAGGATTTCTTATTGCCTTCTTTGAATCCTATCTCGTGAACAGATCCAGCAGCTACACATGAAACTGGTTCACATCTTCTTCAATGAGAGCAGACATTGGCGTGGGCTAAGGGCCAGCTTTATCTCCAGTCCTGTCAGCACTTGTTATAAAGCCAGAAACTCCCTCCATCACCAGCCTGGGCTCTGTGTTCTATAAGGTAGTCCAGGAGATCAGATTTATCCTTATTGGACTAAAAAGCATTGGAAGTTGACATTATACAGGGACAAGAAAGTAGTTGTGGCAAAAAAATAAGTGGAAATGATTGGAAAGAGGGTTATCAAGCAAGGAAAAGAAAAGGGAGTTCGCGCATCAGCAGAAATTGTGCTGACCCATCAAACTGAGCTGGGCGGGCTTAGTTTGTATCTGAACAGAGCCTAAGAAAAAAGGTTGTGATTATAGAGTGGAAGAGCGCTTGGGAAGATAGAATGAAGATGGTGAAGTAGAGAAACTGTTTAACCTTGAACACTCAGCCAGAGCCAATAGCCTTCTTGCTAGATGGAAGGTCCACAATTTCTCAAGTGTTATTGGCCAGTGTTGACCTCTTCAATAGCACTCACTCTTCAGTCTGGCCGCCCATTGTCATTCTGTTTTTTACTGGTTTAGTTCTTTTCTCATGACTTTATATACCAATCCACATATTTATTCTATAGCCTTAAGCCTTGATTTTGCCTATTCACTGTATTTGATTTATTGCTCCTTAATTAACACTATTTACAAACATAGTCTGCACCACATCCTTGTTGCTAATATTGCCATTTGCCGCTGCTTAAGCA
This sequence comes from Candolleomyces efflorescens, assembly GCA_027579765.1. Classification (NCBI taxonomy): domain Eukaryota; kingdom Fungi; phylum Basidiomycota; class Agaricomycetes; order Agaricales; family Psathyrellaceae; genus Candolleomyces; species Candolleomyces efflorescens. The sequence continues at coordinate 107,409 of JAMZDL010000093.1, forward strand.
CTTAACATTTATTAATAGTGCCTTTGTCTGTATTCTCACTTCTTTTCTCAGATCAGCCACCTGCTGGATACAGTTGCAAAGGACACGATATGTTGGCATTCAATATTGGCATTGATCAATGAGACACATTCCTTAGACAGTATTGCTGCATTATATGCAGACAAAGTTTTTTTTAGATCAAGTTTATATTCTGAGGCATATAGACAGGCTAATCACTATCTATAAAAGTACAAAAAAGGCATTTGTATTTTAAAGTAAGGCATAACACAGCCATAGAGCAAGACATAGACTCTGCCTACAGCCAGAAGTCTAGATATATGATAGCCACCCAAGTCAGCACACACAGATTATGATGATTGGTGGAGCATACAAAAGCTTGCTTTCTTTTAACCCTCTGAAAGGGGTTTGAACCTGAATGCTATTGGATTTTTTTGAAAGAATCCCAAAAGCTTTTTAAAGAGCTTAGAAAACCGAGTATTTGTGTTCAAATTAGGCCATCTTGTAAATCAAGCACATAGCTTAGGCTTTTTACTCACCTAACTGAGCCAAATCTTGCTCTTAATATAAATTGGCATAATTGCCTTCTTTTTAGTGTTGACCAGGAAGAGGATGTGATGGCCATTGTTCTATTCTGGAATTTGATAACCTAGGCATCTTGAGCGGAATCTGTTGCCTGTTAACGGAGGCTGTTTAGAGAGGTCATTAGCTGCCTGCTCAAGGAAATAAATGGAAGGCTGCATGTGCAATAATACAATTGAAATGTGACTAGCTTCATAACCAACAAATAAATAAAAGTGGCTTCAGCAGGATTCAAACTTGCGACCTATATACTAAGGCTGTATTGCTCTAATTATCTTATATTCAATGGTATAGCAAAGCCTAAACACTTTCCAGTGTCCATTATCAACCATTTATTAGTAGTTGTAAGCTGTGTGTTGAAAACCCTACATGAATTTGTTTCCTTCGAGCATTGTCACATTGTCATGAGTTCAGAATCTATGGTAGTGAGTCAAACATTCATTGAACCTGCCTGTGGGCTGTGGCTGACTTGAAACATAGTGGAAAGATCTCAACATGTGTGGTTGACTTTCTTTATAGGCCAAGGACCTTCCTCAGCATGAGCCCTGTGATGGACTGCTTATATATTGTACTAATCACATTAAATTCAATATATATAGTGTTTTTATATGTTTTTTTCTTGAGGCAAGTACAATTTGCCTTTTATTTTGAGCAATGTATTCACAAGAACAAATAGGTCTATAAATTCATCTTTGTCAACTATTTTGAGTGCCTTTATCTTCAAGAATTTCATGGTAAAGCTGTTAGCCTCAACATCAGGGACCAGTATGCTCCTTTCCCATCTGCACTCATTCTTCACAAGATGTATGTGCAGGTTACCACTCTTTTAAGCCCATCGTACCCGACATGCCTGATGATCCCCCATATCAAAATTGGATTTTGTCAGAGGGCGTGTTTAATAATGAATCAGGCTTATTCAAATGTAACAGCCTATAAATATGAAAGAGAAGATACAGGTGCTATTAATCTGTATAAGAAGATTTACTTGTTTAGTTGATAATACCTTAGCAGCCTTATGCCAGCAGTAGGCATCTAGACAAGACATGACCTGCTTGAAGATGCTGTTAAAAATATGTGACCACTTGACTTTAGTTTCATTTCATTTTGTCCAAGTTCCTCTATTTTATCTTATCTCTTGATATTATTTTATCTTATATTTGCATTTATCTTTTAATCTATTATTTTATTTCATCTTTGATCATCTGATTACTCTGAATGTTTTTTCATGTGCTCAGCAATAGCTCTTTTTGCTTTTAATTGCTTCTACACAGTTACTCCAAGATTTTGGTGATTTTATTCTGGTTTTCTGGTTTTCTATTATTTCAGTGCATGTGATAGTTAGTTTAGGTCACATATACTCTCATGTATTACTCTGAAGTCCCTCAAATCAGTTCCCTGACTGCTGGACTCCAAACTAGTGAATAGAAAGCCTTGTTTACCTGTGTTTTCTCAAGGCTTTAGTTTTGTTCAGGCAGGCCAAAACTTGTAGGTGATACAGCTCCTCAGCTGATTGACCAAATCACATCATTCATAGGACATTCTTGCTCAAAATTTGATTTTACACAACTTTTTGCCACTATTTTTTTAACATAGACACTTTTTTTTTTCAAAGTCAGCTTAGAAACTCTGGTATTTTGGCATGAAAAGCTCATCATCTTTATAACTTTGCAACCACTGCACATGTGAAGATGATTTATAGATTATTTTACTTGCAATTAAATTTGCAACAAATCTCTGCCATCATTTTCTCTATATCTATTACTATCACTAAAACAATAAGTGCCAAACCATATTATTGATGCTTAGATGACATCATAATAAAATTCCAATGGCAAAGAGTTTCTTGAAATCGAAATTCAATAGAAAGTGACCTATAAATCATGTCAATCCCTTCAGCTATTGTAGAGTTATAAGCCATACAAGGTTTTCTAGCCAAAATAGCAGGAATTTTGAGATAAACTGCTAATTTGCAGATATACAGTGAAGTTTTAAATATATAAATAGCATAACATGCATTTCAATATTTATTTATACACTTACAGTACTTTACTGCATTAAAATTCATCAAGTGAAAGCCAGAATCCATCAGTTTTAAGTTTTGGCCTGTGTTATATTATGTGATATGTACATCACACACATGGCTGCTGTTGAGGCTGGAAACCAAAGAAGCTCAGAGTTTTTGCTGAGTGGTTGGCACAATCCTAAGAGATCTCAACACTAAGCGGGAACTTGGTGGGCAGCTTAAAGTGCTTTGAAAGCTCCTCTATAGCACAATCAATGAGACCCAGATCAGGGCAGGAAAGAGTGATTTTGTCAATGTACACAGAGACAGTAATGCGAAGCTCCTTCTTAATATAGAGGTAGAGAGCAATCAGAGTCAACCCATTTGTATTCCAGCTTGGTAAGAACAGATGTAACAACCAAAAAATCAGAATAAAAAAGCCAAAACCTCGAAGTAATTGTGTGGAAGCAATTAAGAGCAAAAAAAGCAATTGCTAAGCACATGAAAAGAAGTCTAGAAAAGAATTTGGACAAAATAAAATAGAACTAAAATCAAACTTTCAACACTATACAAACTTGACTATAGAGCAAAGACTATAGCACAAAACAAACAGTAGAAGCTGATTAAAGAAAAAAAAAGTACAAAAGCTCTATCAAAGTATTGAATTGAAGCCACAAAATATTGAAACTGTTAGAAATGAAGGCCAGTAGTCAGATGCTTTCTCAATCATAGAGCAAAAATTGTCTGGTTTATTAATTGTTAGAACAGGATATAAGGGTCAATTGGCAATGATAATAGACAAGTAGAGAATAAAACAAATTTATCAACTATAAATTTCATTTTTTATGATAATGAATATTTGCTCAGCAATATTGAATTCTGATCAATGAACTTAAATCAAAAGCTGTAAATCAAACAGAAAATGTTGCCATGATGAGAGAAAAGACAAGCATAGATGGCAGCACTAAAGAAATAAACCTACAAACTCTTTTTATCACCAAGAACACCACATACTGTAAGTAGTAGGATATGTAGCAAAGTTTAATGAGGAGCTGAGATGCAATTTCGACAAAATTCTTGAAGAAATTCACATTATTTGCCTCTAAGAGCTCTGCTTCAGCAATTTAAGCCTCAAAGCATGTGCACCATATTCCTTGATAATCACCCTGCCGTCCAGTGTTTGAACAGCAGATGCATAGGACTGAAGTTCAACAGTCAAAGAGCTGATCTAGGAGACTTCAGGGCAATGCATGGGAGTACATAGGACCCAAACTAATTATCACATGCATTGGAATAATAAAAAGCCAAAAAATTGAAATAAAATAGCCCAAACCTCGGAATAACTGTGTGAAAGCAATCAGAAGCAAAAAGAGCAATTGCTAAGCACATGAAAAAAAGTCCAGAGCAATCAAGTAATCAAAGATGAGATAAAACAATAGATAAAGAGATAAATAGAAAGATTAGATAAGATAAGATAGAAGGGCTACAGCTGCTACTTTGGCAGAACAATCTGCATATTTTGTCAATTTGAGGCCTTGTTAACTTCTGGGGTTAATTTTGAGGCTGTATCAACTCTTTTTTGATGAGAATTGCGCAGAGAAAAGAAAGAGTATAAAATCTTTTGCAAGCTCCTGTAACTAGTTCCAGAGCTTAAAGAGCAATCCTGGAGTAAGGACTTTAGCATAGATGACATCCTGTATATTGCAGCCATAGTGAGTTTCACACTGCAGATTGCTCTACCGCTTAGACTAACACTTATTTTTGCCAAAGGCTCAGGCAGTGCACAAACGAACAATACCAAGACCCTCAAAAGTGCAATTATTGATATGATAACACTCAAAAGATAAATTATGATATTTACTTTATCAAGGAACATCAAAGCGGATAGAGGATTTTTCTATATAACAACAGGAAAGTACTTATGCTCAACAAAGTATGATTGGAATAACAAGATGGCACTGATTGAACCATTCAGAATCCAGAATACCCTGTGATTCAAGCAAATTGTAACTACCAGTGATCAATAGCCCATTTTTTTCTACAACAGGCTCCAGAACAACTCTGAGAATTCATAGAAAGAGTTTATGAAGAGCAATATAATGGTGTCAGTAAATATGATTCAAAGTGTGTTTTTGAGACCCACTTTGATAACAGAATGCAGGCTTTCAAGCACATTTTTACAAGTCTCAGTTCAGTATGCAAGAAGGCTTAAGCCACTCAATCTGGCAATGCTGCCATTACATGATCCCAAGATCACTGGCATATGTCACTACTTTGGTGCACTTTTCCTTGACTTTATTGCTCACTTTTTTGCAAACAAACAGAGTCATGAATACTAAAAGATTTTATATCCTTATCCTCAATGCTTGGGAAAATCTGAAAGAAGTGGAGGTTGATGCTCTTGTTAATAGAGGTATAATTTATTCACTATCTATTCGTTTCCTCTTTTCTATTCGATGCTTTACACCGCCGTAATAATGCTTACACTCACTCTATTTACTTTGATTGATTTATATTTTCATTTTTTTTACTTATGTCTCAGAATTACTGTATATTAGTCTACTCTTTGCCATCCCCACACCTCAGATGCTTCTTTCATCTGAGCTGTAAGTATCATTGCTTTGACGTATCGTTCTCTAGCTAATACCTAGATAGTCTTATCCATTCGTCTATCTCTAGGTATTTAATACAGATGCTTCTTTTATCTGAGCTTCTTATCCATTCATCTATCTCTAGCCGTTCCATTTGACAGCTCTTTTGAAGTGGTGGGCTTGTAGCCTTGAATATCTTGTAGTCCTGAACATTGTACCTCTTGCCAGTCAAGATGTCGCACTCTCAAAATCCATCGACTATAACTTATTTTTTTGCTTTTCAATTGTTGCTTAGCATTAGAAACAAAAGCTGTATTGTTGGATTATGGCTGCAGAATTTGAGGGTATTGGAACTCCAGAAGAGAGAAACCCAATCTTGACTCAGGTGTATCAGGCATGTCAGGTGTAGGCAGCATGAGGCAGCAAAGTTCTTGGTCCTTCAAGTTACCTATACAGCTGCAATCATTTATGAATTTTCTAAAGGTTCATTTGGTCCCTTTTCGACTCTCATCGCCTTGCCTCTCTTCACTGCTGTGCAATAGCATACACTTCCACACAATTCTGCCCAGCTTTTCCTAGAGCGCTATGAATTGTCCCTCTGTTTTTCTGCTTCCTTCTGCACTGTTCTCTGTTTGAACAGCAAATGCACAAAGCTAAAGTGCAACAGTGAAGAAACTGATCTGAAATTGAGGGTACACAACTCACCTAGAGTCCAACGGTCAGAAGACTGATCTGAAGAACTCTAAAGCGATACATAGGAGTATATATGACTCAAACTAACTCTCACATGCACCATAATAATGAAAAACCGAAAAATTAGAATAAAACAGCCAAAATCTCAGAGTAACTGTGTGGAAGCAATTGGAAGCACATAAAAAAAAAGTTCAGAGACATCAAATAATCAAAAATGAAATAAAACAATAGATAAAGAAATAAATGCAAAGATTAGATAAGATAAGATAAAGAGATAAGATAAGATAAAGAGACTTAGACGAAATGAAATAAAACTGAAGTCAAGTGGTTACATATTTTCAATACTCTTCAACAGCAGCCTCATGCTAGTGATAGGCATTTGGACAAGACATAGCCTGCTTAAAGGTGCAAGAGTCAGCTCCAGCATCTATGCCTGCAAAGTGAACTTCCTGATATCCATCCTCCTTATCACTATCAGGCAGATGAGGAATGAGCTACAAAGAAAAGAAATTTTAAACCAGAATATTTTTTTTCTATTGTAATTTCTATTGTGGCTCATATTCTCTTTACTAGAGCTTAATTTTTTGTTTGAGATAAACTTGTGGGCCAGCAAGAGAAGGCTCAAAAACATCCTGTTGGTCACAGAGTCTGCTGTATCTTTCAAAAAACAGCAAATCACCACTTCTGAGTCCAAGTTTGAACTACTTCTAAGGGCTTTGAATAAGAATCTATTGTGATTCAAGCACAAAAGCATATAGGATCAAAACAAACTTACAAGGCTTTGGATCTGTGATTTCAGAGATTGTGAATGTATGGTGCAAACCGCTTAGTCACCACCAAATTGGGACAGTGGCCAATTTGGCCGACCGAAAAAAAAAGATTTTTAGGGTATTTTTCGATTTTTTTGGGGGGTTTTAGAGGGCTAACTATGTGGAAACTTGATTTTCTCGGCGAGCGAAGCGAGCCGCCGCCAAATTTCAGCCTTTCTAAGCACAAAATCAGGTTTTTTGAAACGTTTCCCGTTGACTTTTAGAGAAAGATCAGCCCTAAAATATAGCGATAAGATAGGAGGGGCACCAAATATAGGCATAGATAAAATCTGGCCAAATTTTCCAGAGGCGATTTTTATAACTCCGCCAGTTTTTGAGCAATCAACAATCCGTCCAGACAAAATGTTCCTCTCATCAAAAGGAGCGTTTCTACTGGATCAATAAGAAAATGGGTAAAAATTGCGGGCGCTATAAGCTTTGTAACAAAGTGGTGGTGACTAAGCGGTTTGCACCATAGGAAAGAAGTATTGGAAATTGTCAAATGATATTTTTTGGGTCTTGAAGTTCTTCGCTTCAGCTTCAAGCTTTGGCTATCTGATGATTGACCATTCAAATTGACGAGCAAAAAGAGAATAGGGAGGAATTATAACATCCACATGAAAAATCAATCTTCTGGTCAATAAAGGCTTGCTGATAAAATATATGAATATATGGTTTAAATTCCTCCATCTTTCTGTTAGCACTCCAAAGGTTGAAGGTGTCAGTCAGACTGTGGGTCAGAAAACACCCGCTACTTTGTCAGATTGGAAGCATTCAACAAAAAAGATTATTGACCTCTACAGGTTCTTTAATGTCAAAGGCCAATTTCTGATCCTGATCAGAATACTCAGGAATCTGTCAATACTAGAATAAATAGGATATTCAGACTGAGTCCATTATGCTTACTTTTAAAATGGGCTCATATTTTAACAACCACTTTTGCTTCAATTTTCTTGAGCTGCTCTCTATCTTTCTCTTCCAATGTCTGGTAGTCCAACAATTCAATATCGAGAACCCCATCTGCATCAGCATCTGAATCAGACATTTCTATATTAGATGATAGCTGGCCAGTCGAATGGAAGTGGACCTTGCAAGCATCCAAAAGTAGCAAATTGACTGAAAATATGTCTCACAATAATAGTAAGCATCTGTTTCTGAAGGAAAGAAACACTGCACATTGCTCTGAAGTTCCCTAGATCAGTTCCTGACTTTTGGACTCCAGGTGAGTAGTGTACCCTCAATTCCGAATTAGTTCTCTAACTATTGGACTCCAGTTCTGTGCACTTGCTGTTTAAACAAGTTATGAGCCCTGTGCTTTAACAGATTTCGACATTGCTGTTGCACTGCTCTCATCTACACCGCGCCCACCACTCACCGCGATTCCCGTGAACTTGCCTTACAGTTCCCTTGCAAATTGCCATTTCATTGCTCACTCTATTTCGCGCTTTCCAGCGCGTTTGTTGTTTCTCGCGTATGCTTACGCCTACAGCACCGCTTGCTGTCTGCCCTCGCAGGATGGTTGTTTGGCTTGTCATCTGGGTTGGGCTATCCACGCGCGTGCTCGTTGTTGTTTGCGCTCCTGTGCAATCTGCTTCACTCCTACGCCCTTTGCCCGCATCACCTCCGAGGGTCTATCTGTTTGAACAGCAAGTGCAGAGAACTGGAGTCCAACAGTCATGGAACTGATCTAAAATTGAGGGTACACTACTCACCTGAAGTCCAACAGTCATGGAACTGATCTAAAATTGAGGGTACACTACTCACCTGAAGTCCAACAGTCAGGGAACTGATCTGGAGGACTCCAGAGCGATACATGGGAGTATATATGACCCAAAATAACTATCACATGCATCGGAATAATAGAAAACTGGAAAATCGGAATAAAATAGCCAAAACCTCAGAGTAACTGTGTGGAAGCAATTGGAAGCAAAAGGAGTAATTGCTGAGCACATGGAAAGGAGTCCAGAGTGATCGAGTGATCAAAGATGAGATAAAACAATAGATAAGGTGATAAATGCGAAGATTAGATTAGATAAGATAAGATCAAGAGATAAGATAAGATAGAGGGACTTGGACAAAATGAAATGAAGTGAAAGGAAAGTGAAATCAAGTGGTCACATACTTTCAACACTATCTGCTACCCTTTCGACTCTTGCCGCCTCGCTTCCCTCAGCTCCTGCGCAATTCCAGGCGCTTCAGCACGGCGCTCCGGATTGTCCCTCTGTTTACCGCTCCCTCCCTTCTTCGCACCCTAGGGCAACGTCTATCATTCTTCTCTCCCCTCGCACTCTCGCACCATCATGTTGTTGTCCGCACCATGTCGTTTCTTGCGTATGCTCGCGCCCACAGCACTGCTTGTTGTCCACCTTCGCAGGACAGTTGTGTACCTTGTCGTCTGGGTTATCTGTTGAGGAGGAGGCTATCCGCGCGCTCAGCGTCTCGGAATCGTACGTTT